>CAUYQU010097491.1:0-125714 GCA_963574635.1 Cheracebus regulus | reverse complement strand
TCCTTGCAGTGGCTACCTGAGAGGGAGGGGCCCTCTGTGCTGTACCCACGTGGTCCCCTGTATTGTAAGAATGTGATTTGCTTGGCCCCTACTAATCATGTCAGATGAGTCACTCTCCTGACCCTGCCCCCCTGCCTTGTAAATGATAAATAGCGCATCCAGGCATGCAGTGCCACTACTGGACTCTGCACCTTGGTAGTCGTGGTCCCCTGGGCCCAGGTGAATTATTCTTTTAACTCTGTGTCCTTTCTTTCCTGTGATCTATTGCCTCCACACACAAAAGAACACCCACTAAATCCTGCAGGCAACAGAGCAACACTCAGTCTCAAAAGAAGAAAAAAGAAGGGGCCAGGCACAGTGACTCAAGCCTGTAATCCCACCATCTGTGAGGCAGGCAGATCACTTGAGTTCAGGAGCTCTAGACCAGTCAAGACAACACAGAGAAACCCCATCTCTGCAAAAAAATACAAAAATCAGCTGGGTGTGGTGGCGCATGCCTGTAGTCCCAGCTACTTGGGAGGCTGAGGCAGAAGGATCATTTAAGCCCAGGAGGTGGAGGCTGCAGTGAGCCATGACTGTACCACTGTACTCCAGCTTGAGCACCAGCGCAAGACCCTGTCTCCAAAAATAAATAAATAAAATGGCAAAGGAGCTCTTCATACACAAACAGTCTAGGGCGGCGGACCCTGGCAGACTGCTTCCAGCCCTGGAACATCTGACACAGCTGATTGAGCAAGTCAAACAGAAAGTGAGAGGAGGCTCCACACGTCTAGTGCCTCTGCCTAAAGGAAAGTGGTGAAGACCTCCTGTCTTGTTCTGAGCCCCAAACCCACCGTGTGTTCCCGGGGCTCCAGTCTTGGCGCGTCGATGCTGAGCTGAATCTTTGCTATCTCAACGCTGCTGTCATCCTCACTGTGGCCCAGGGCAGCCCTCAGTCTTTCAGAAATCACCGCCACCTGCGCGGATATAACTGTAAATGGAGAAACCAGTTAGGAAAGAAGGGAACCCTGAAAGGTGACACACAGCTGTGGCCTACAGCTCCGCCTCCCGTCAAGTGCAATTCCACAGATCCTGCTGGCTGCACACATCCCCCAGCCAGGTGCTGAACACGAGCGTCTGTTCGCACTGCAGGGGACTTGCAGCCTTGTGAGACAGCATGCGTCGTGGCAGATGGGGCCAGATGCCACCCACTACCTTTTTCTGATCAGCTGAGAGATGGACATGTTCTTCATTGACCAACACAAACCTTCACTTTCTATGCTCCCCATCTGAAATCCCATGCCAGCCCTCCAGATACCACACCTGCCTAAGCACATGCCAGCGGTTCCGTGTTTGCCCAAGGTAACGAGCCACATGGAGCCCAACTACATCATTTAAACATGAAAACCATTTTGTTGCTTTTAGAAACAGAACTCACCTGACATTTATCAACCTCTTGTTTAAGCACTAAAACATTTCTTCAGTGTCCCCCACGCACCACATTCTGCACAAGCACATCAACGAAAGGCTGCACTCAGAAATGTGTGGCCTTGGTCTGAGTAAAGACCATGTCAAGGCACTGCAGCCCCAGCCAGCACTAAGAAAGTTTGTTAATATTGCCTCCATCTAGGCTGTGCAGGGTGGCTCATGCCTATAATCCCAGCACTTTGTGGGGCTGAGACTGGTGGATCACCTGAGGTCAAGAGTTCGAGACCAGCTGGGAGTCTGGCCAACATGGTGAAACCCCATCTCTACTAAAAAATAAACAAAAATTAGCTGGGTGTGGTGGTGGACACCTGTAATTCCAGCTATTCAGGAGGCTGAGGCAGGCGAATTGCTAGAACCCAGGAGTTGGAGGCTGCAGTGAGCTGAGATCACGCCAGTGCACTCCAGCCTGGGCGACAAGAGACTCCATGACACGCACACAGACACACACAGACACAGACACACACAGACACACACACACACACGCCTCCATGAGCCTCCCTTAGTTCAAATGAAATCAATTCATAATAAATAAAAATCTATTAATGTTACTCAATTAAAAATACGGCTTCCTTATTTCAGATTCTGTATATGTCATCATAAAACTGTGAAAGTCCTAGAACTTGGCATTTTCCATTGTGGACTGCCATGCAACAACTAAGTGCTCTGAAACTGCATGTTCTCAGTCCACAGATGAACATTTCATACTCCGTGTTTTACTAAGTGCTCTGAAACTCTGGATGTTCTCAGTCCACAGATGAACACTGTGTACTCTGTGTTTTACTAAGCGCTTGGAAACTGCACGTTCTCAGTCCACAGATGAGATTTCATATTCCGGGTTTTACAGAAAACTGTCACATGGAAGCAGGATTACAGGGCAGAGACCCCATGTGTCTCATGTAATATCTACTCCAACAGTCAGGATGAGAAGGCAAATGCACATCCTTGTCACTTCACGTGTTTTATTCTTCCCCATCATCTGTCCTACCCAAATGCAACGAGCAGAATACTCATCTTCTGCCAAAGGTCTGTGACAGCTTGATTAGGACCAGCCTCCCACCTTGTCTCAAAAAAGGTCCACACCCGCCAGCCCATGATCAAGCTTCACCATCAAATACTGGACTACTAGGAAGACACACTAGCCTGACATCACTAAAGTGAAAATGACCCAGGCACGGAGCTCCAACCACAGGCTACACACAGGGGGCACAACGTGAGCACCCCATCCATCCGTCCTCACCGTCATGTTGGCTAGGGTTTGTCATGGATGCTCTCAGCTCTTCCAGGGCAGCCTTGAGCTGTCCCAGGGGCTCCTCAGCACAGCTGGGGTCTGCCCTCACTCCCAGGGCTGCATCTGCAAGGAGCAGGCAATTTTCACAATCAGACCAGATGGGCAGACACTGACCAGAACTTTTCATTACAAAACCAGAAACTTCACACAGTCAAATACAGAGCTGTGCATTTCTATGCTGCTCTATACGTGCCAAATGGAGGCACTGGGAGTCTCTGAGGAGGTAAATGAGGTGTTTTCCTTGATGCTAGATGCCACCACATCAAAAATTACATTTATAAACAAGTTTAAGAAACAAAGTGGTTCTGTGTGCACCATCAATACCACTCAATCACTGTGAGAAGCACACACATTATGGAAAAGACCAGAAGCCCAGCCAAGGAAGCCCAGGGGCTGGGGAGGTTGGGCACAGGATCATGGATAGGTGATGATTTAGTCTCTGGTTCGTCGATCTTGTCTTGTTTTGTTTTTTTCCCCAGAAGGTGCTATGTTAGGTGATTCTTCAGGGCCCCCAAGTAAGAGCCTGTGCCATGGATGGCCCTGGGTGTCAGCATGGGGGGGCAGACCTTGTACCCACAGCTCTGGTCCCAGCCGGCAGAGCCACCCCTGCCCTGGGTGTCAGCATGGTGGGGTGGACCCTGCACCCACAGCTCTGGCCCCAGCCGGCACGGCCACCCCCAAGCTCACTGGGGTGGTATTGCACAACAGACGCTCAAGGTCAGGAAAATGGAAAAGCACAAGTCGCAGGGGGGCAAGCGGCTCCGGAACTCACCTTCTGGCTTTGCTTCAGCAGTAGAGCAGGCCTGGCAGTATGTGGAGTACAGAGATCGGGGGATTTTATCTGCTCTGGATCACAGGAAAACAATAAAAGCAAGTCAGCTATGAATTAAATTAATTCAAGATTGCAATCCCCAAATCTATTATAAAATAGAAACATACTAAATACTGTGTACAGTATAAGCCTGTTTTTAGAAAAAAGGATATAAAAATATATATGGATTTAGGCAGGGCGCGGTGGCTCACGCCTGTAATCCCAGAACTTGGGGAAGTCGAGGCAGGCGGATCACCTGAGCTCAGGACTTCAAGAGCAGACCAGTCAATATGGCAAAACCCCGTCTCTTACTAAAAATTCAAAAATTAGCCGGGCATGGTGGTGGGTGCCTGTAGTCCCAGCTACTCCGGAGGCTGAGGCAGGAGAATCACTTGAACCCGGGAGGTGGACGTTGAGCCACTGCACCCCAGCCTAGGTGACAGAGCAAGACTCTGTCTCAAAAATATATATATATGGATTTAAACAGCACTTACTGTTTCAAAATATGGAATGTTGATCACATATTAATATATAAAAAGCTAGACCACAAAATATCACCAGTAATTTTCAATGGGCAATGAAATTATGAATTATTTCTATTTCTCTCATTCAATTTTTGGTAATTTCTAAATTCAAAAAATGAATCTTTGTTAATTTTAATGAATAATACTAAGAAAAGTGCTTAGTTCATATCATTAAAAATATGCAAAATTGGGCCGGGCGCAGATGGCTCATGCTTGTAATTCCAGAACTTTGGGAGGCTGAGGTGGGCGGATGCACTGAGGTCAGGCGTTGGAGACCAGCTGACCAACATGGAGAAACCAAGTCTCTACTAAAAATATAAAAATTAGCTGGGCCTGGTGGTGCACGTCTGTAATCCCAGCTACTCCGGAGGGTGGGGCAGGAGAATCGTTTGAACCTGGAGGTTGCAGTAAGCCCAGATCAAGCCATTGCACTACAGCCTGGGCAACAGGGTGACACTCTTGTTTCAAAAAATATATATATATTGGCTGGGTGTGGTGGAGCATGCCTCTCGACCAAGCTACTTGGGAGGCTGAGGTGGAAGGATTATTTAAGCCCAGGAGGTCAAGGCTGTAGTCAGCCACGACTATACCACCGCATTCCAGCCTGGGTGACACAGTTTTACCCGGTCTCAAAACAAACAAAAGGGGCCAGGCGTGGTGGCTCACAGCTGTAATCACACCACTTTGGGAGGCCAAGGCAGGGAGATCACCTGAAGTCAGGAGTTTGGGACCAGCCTGGCCAACATGGTGAAACCCTGTTTCTACTAAAAATACAAAAAGTAGCCGGGCGTGGTGGCAGGCACTGGTAATCCCAGCTACTGGGGAGGCTGAGACAGGAGAATCACTTGAACGAGGGAGGTGGAGGTGGCAGTGAGCTGAGTTGATGCCAATGCACTCCAACCTGGGCAACAAAGAGCAAAATTGTATCTAAAAAAAAAAAAAAAAAAAGACTGGGTGCAGTGGCTCTTGCCTATAATCCCAGCATTTTGGGAGGCCGAGGTGGGCAGATCACGAGGTCAAGAGATCGAGACCAGCCTGACCAACACGGTGAAACCCCATCTCTACTAAAAATACAAAAAATAGCTGGGCATGGTGGCGCATGCCTATAGTCTCAGCCACTCAGGAGGATGAGGCAGAATTGCTTGCACACAGGAGGTGGAGGCTGCAATGAGCGGAGATTGAGCCCCTGCACTCCAGCCTGGTGACAGTGAGAGACTTCAAAAAACAAAAACTAAGTAAGAATCCCAGAGGATAAACTTGTAAGATTTAAAAAACGATTTTTACTTTCTAGATTCTTTGTCCTTTTTATCTTCTGATAGGTCCCAGAACTGTATAAATTTTACTGGGATATAGGACTTATACTTTCCTATTTCTTCCAAGAGTGACCCTTGTGATACGAACCAACTTTCTTACTAGAAGTCTGCAGTGTAAGTGAGCCAGGAATACCTTACTATTCTAACAAGACCCCTCGGGTCAGGTCAGGTCTCCCTAAGGTTTTGCAGCATGAGGCCTTCCTAGGGCTCTCTTTGATGTTCCTTCAGTTACCCTCTTTGTACAATCATTATGTACTCAAACATTTTCTTTCATTCAAGAATGATGTGACCGCATGCGGTGGCTCAGGCCTGTAATCTCAGCACTTTGGGAGAAAGAGGTGGGCACATCACGAGGTAAGGAGCTCAAAACCAGCCTGGCCAACATGGTGAAATCCCGTCTCTACTAAAAATACAAAAATTGGCCAGGCATGGTGGCACGCGCCTGTAATCCCAGCTACTCAGGAAGCTGAGGCAGGAGAATCACTTGAACCTAGGAGGCAGAAGTTGCAGTAAGCCAAAATTGCACCACTGCACTCCAGCCAAGGCAACAGAGCAAGATTCCATTAAAAAAAAAAAAAAAAAGTTTGCTAGTGGTGGCCATGTGCAGTGGCTCATGCCTGTAATTTCAGCACTTTGTGAGGCTGGGGTGGGCAGATCGCTTAAGCTCAGCAGTTTGCAACCATTCTGGATATGGTGAAACCCCATCTCTACAAAAAAAAAAAAAAACCACAATTAGCCAGGCTGAGTGCATACCCCTGTAGTCCTAGCTACTTGGGAGGCTGAGATGGAAGGATCACTTGAGCTCAGCAGGTGGAGGTTGCAGTGAGCTGAAATCACACCACTGCATTCCAGCTTGGGTGACCGAGCCAGAATCCATCTCAAAAAAAAAAAAAAAAAGATGATGCTAGTAGTGATATTCAGAACCAATTTTCTTTTAAAAATTGTAACCAACTGGGCGCAGTGGCTCATGTCTGTAATCCCAGAACTTTGGGAGGCCAAGGCGGGCAGATAATTTAAGGCCAGGAGTTCGAGAACCAGCCTGGCCAATATGGTGAAACCCATCTCTACTTAAAAAATAAAAAGTGGTGGCGCACACTTGTAATCCCGGCTACTCAGGAGAGTGAGGCAGGAGAATCGCTTGAACCTAAGAGATAAAGGTTGCACTGAGCCGAGATCACGCCACTGCACTCCAGCCTGGGTGACAGAGCAAGACTCCATCTAAAAAAAAATTGTAAACAACTAATTTTGGAGTCAATATTTTATAAATAAAACACATGGGCCAGGTGCAGTGGCTCATGTTTGTAATCCCAGCATTTTGGGAAGCCGAAGCGGGCAGATCATGAGGTCAAGAGATCGAGACCATTCTGGCCAACATGGTGAAATCCTGTCTCTACTACAAATACAAAAATTAGCCAGGTGTGTTGGCAGACACCTGTAGTCCCAGCTACTTGGGAAGCTGAGGCAGGAGAATTGCTAGAACCTGGGAGGTGGAAACTGCAGTGAGCTTAGATCGCACCATGGCACTCCAGTCTGGCAACAGAGCAAGACTCCGTATTAAAAAAATTAATAAAACACATTAGTGATCACACAGATTTCTCTACAGAAGAGTCACAGTTCTTCGCACTGACAAAAAAACCCCTGAAAAGCACAGTAGTCCCCCGCTAGATGTTCCTGCATACCTCTTAAGAGACTCTATAAAAGCCACTCGGGAGTCAGGGACTTTTGGGAGCTGTGGGAAGACAAGAGTCCTGTGAGATGCTGACAAGGAAAGTCCTTGCTTTCTACACACTGGTCTTCATGGAGACGCATACTGACCACTCGAGGTGTGAGCAGCGCAGGGAGGAAGTGAGACACGTAGTAAGGCCTCCTGAATATGCTGCAACAGAGAAACAGACAGTGGGTAGGTGAGTGCAGCGAAAAGGCAATTTTCACAGACAGTAACTGGTGTTTCAGAGAGTGGACTGCAGGGGCTTATTCCAAAGCCACGATGTGCTGCTGTGTCATGAAGTTTTCTTGTGCACAGTTCCGGGACAAGGCATGTGTAGGGCAGGCTGTGCCAGCCCAGCCCGGAGTCTGTGGGAATCAGGACCACATTCTGCCTGCTCACTGGGCTTGGCCGTGCTGCCTGGATCAATCTGAGGCTATGAGAGCCATGTAAGGTCCTTTGGGGCATTTTGCTTGGAGCTAATTTGAAAACCCTGGGAGCTGCAATCAGCTCCTCCACACAGGTAACCACCAGAATTCAAGATGTTTTGGAATTACACCAAATTCAATACAGCTGTGCTATTCGGCTCTTTGTTACTGACGTCATATTGATCACTAAGAAAGCACTGATAAAAAAGATCACTGTGCCCCATTGTCTTCCCTCCCAATGCGGGCTCCCCAGTCAATACTTCCTATTGGCTGTTTCAGCGTGGGAGGAGCATCACATGCTTTTACACAGAAATCATGTTTCACAGAAAATGCATAGCTTGACCTCACCCCATATCCCCCAACCACAGGTTCCTCGATGTGAATTTACAGCCCTGACTCCTGTCTCTCCATGAGTAGACAGCAACCAACCTGCCCCATGTGGTTCTGAGCAGACCTGGGACACACTCAAAAGAGCCCCAAGACACTGATAGGCATCAGAGTGGACTCTGCACTCACTGCGACTGCCCCTGCCCTTTGGGCAGCCGAGCCTACCTGGCCTCCATAACGGTGACTGGGATTTTCCCTGTATGCTCAAATACCACGATGGCCTTTTCAACATCCTGAAGAGCCTGGCTGTGGGGCTGGTTCCAGTACAGGGAGGAAGAAAAAAAGAACAAAGGACTTAAAAGAAAAGAAAGTGAGCAGTGAAGGCCAGACTCAAACTGTGCTTCACTGGGCAAAGGCTCTGTACAAATTAAAGGCCCATATGAGTGCGCACAGCAGGGGCACTGGAGCACTCCCACAACATGCCAAAATACCAGCAAGATATGGGAAGGGACAGCGTTGCTGTTCCTACACCCACAAGGCTCATACCCGGTGACCTGAGGCCCTCCTCATGGCACCTGAGCTCTGCTGAGAGCTGCTCCCTCCTCTGCCTGACTTGAGCCTCTTTGCTCCCTCTAAGAGAGTGAAGAGTTGAAAGTAAAGATTTCCAGGTGGGAAGGAGTCGCGACTTAATTTTTGAGATTAAAAACAATTACGAGGGCTTGGTGCCATGGCTCATGTCTATACATCCAGTACTTTGAGAGGCTAAGAAGGGGGGATTGCTTGAGCCCAAAGCGTTCAAGACCAGTCGGGGCAACACGACAAAATCCCAACTCTACAAAAAACACAATCATAGGCATGAGCCAGTGGCCCCAGCTACTGAGGATACGGAAGTGGGAGGATTGCCTGCGCCCAGGAAATTAAGGCTGCAGTGTCATGATTGTGCCACTGTATTCTAGTGGCAACATATCAAGTCCCTGTGTCAAAAAAAAAAAAAAAAAAAATTATAAGGTCAGGCATAGTAGCTCACATCTGTAATCTCAGCACTTTGGGAAGCCAAGGCAGAAGGATCACTCAAGCCCAAGAGTTCAAGACAAGCCTGGGCAACAGAGAGACCCTATCTCTACAAAAAATTTTTACAACTAGCCAGGCGTGGTGGCACATGCCTGTAGCCCCAGCTACTCAGGAGGTTAAGGTGAGGGGGTCGCTTGAACCCAGGCGGTTGAGGCTGCACTGAGCTATCATCACACCACTGCTTCAGCCTGGGCAACAGAACAAGATCCCACCTCAAAAAAATATAGGACCTTATAAATAGCAATGAATTATAAACGGAAAGTTGCATTAAATATTTTCACCAAACACTTTAATGTCATCTATAAGTGTTCTTCAGTAACTAGTAACTTTAAAATAAAAAGGTCTTAAGCAGTAAAGAATGTTTTTATGAGTGACATACATCACATGCCATCTGACATTTGGCTTCTATAAAAATAGTTAAGGAAAAATAAAATTTTTTGCGAACACGCAAGTACTCAAAGATTTCATCACCACCAGGCGTGCTTTACAAGAGCTTCTGAAAGAAGCACTACACATAGATGGGAACAACCAGTATCAGCAATTTTATTTATCCATTTACCAGCTGATGGACTTCCACACTGTTTCCAGTTTGGGGCTATTGTGAATAATGCTGCCATGAACACTTGAATATATACAATTTTTTGAATTGTATTATTACAGTGTTAATCATCAGATTTTAACAATTTGCCATTACAGTAATTCATCAGCACTGTCAGTTTGCTCCTGTGGTCACTATACTGAATATCTGTAATTCTAAATAGATGCTCATTTTCATCGGAGGTGGGTACCAGAGCAAAATATTCTTTTGGCTTTCTCTGCCATTTAGACACTGCTTATGGTGACGTTGTTATCATGCTATTGAACTTTTCTTTCTCTTTAATAGTACCTGATCAAGGTAAAAACATCTTCTTTCATTCTTGATTAAAGATTAAGTTGATGGTAACAATACATATTCATTATGGCAGTTTTACAAACTGAAGCTTAGTGCACTGCTGAAAGAAAATGCTTTATGACTATTTTCTTTTTTCTTTGTTGAGATAGGGTCTCACTGTGTCACCCAAGCTGGAGTGCAGCAGTGGCCCAGTCATAGCTCACAGTAACCTCAAACTGCTGGACCCAAGCAACCCTCCTGCTTCAGCCACCTGAGTAGTTGGACTACATATGTGCCACCACACCAGGATAAATTTTTAATTTTTTGTAGAGATAGGGTCTTGCTTTGTTGCTGACACTGTTCTCAAACTCTTGTCCTCAAATGATCCTCCTGGCTCAGCCTCCCAAACTATTCAGAGGCCAGGAATGGTGGCTTACTTCTGTAATCTTGCTGGAATGACAGGTGTGAGCCACTATGCCTGGTCTCTAATATTTTCAAAATCAGATTTAATTGTCCTCAAATATAATTTTATTTACAGTATTTTTCCCATGTACTTGCTGCTTCAAACAATCACTTGAGAAAATATTTGCCTTTAAATCCTGAATCTTGAAATAGGATATGATGGAATTACATAATTTAAATTCTGAATTTACATCTGTTTTAGTCGGAGTTCTCTAAAGGGAAAGAACTAGTAGGATATATGTATATACGAAGGGGAGTCTATTAGGATAATTGACTCATACGATCACAAAGTGAAGTCCCACAATAGGCCATCTGCAAGCTGAGGAGCGAGGAAGCCAGTCTGAGTCCCAAAACCTCAAAGGTAGGGAAGCTCACAGTGCAGCCTTCAGTCTGTGGCCGAAGACCCGAGAGCCCCTAGTAAATCACTAGTGTAAGTCCAAGGGTCCAAAAGCTAAACAACTTGGAGTCTGATGTTTGAGGGCAGGAAGCATCCAGCACAGGAGAAAGATGAAGACCAGAAGACTCAGCAAGTCTGCTCTTTCCAACTTCTTCTGCCTGCTTTATTCTAGCTGCACTGGCAGTTGATTAGATGGTACCCACCCAGATTGAGGGTGGGTCTGCCTCTCCCAATCCGCTGACTCACATGTTACTCTTCTTTGGCAATCCCCTCACAGACACACCCAAGAACAACACTTTGCATCCTTTGATCCAATCAAGTTAATGCTTAATATTAACCATCACAACATCTGCATCTCAGGTTTTACTGCACGCTCATCAGTTTCACAATTATCCCTAGAATAAGCTGATAGGAGGATCTTTACAACAGGTTTCAGTGAAAGGAATATTGCCCTCACAAGACAACCGAGTTGATTATTTATACAGCAGGTTCCAGCCAGTAAACTCTTTTCTCTGCAAATCACATGGGTTGTTGTGTTGCTACAGTGACCTGCAAAGTAAAAGGTCAAGGCTTTATTTTGCTACTTAAGCGGCCTTCTTAATATGTCATAAGTGTTGCATTATCTTCTGTGAACATGTCAAATAAGTATAGGACAAGGCAAAGGCAATTCCATAGTATCTTGTATATCACATAGTTTGCTTTGGCTGAAGAATATGGAAAAGGTCTACTCTCTTTCTGTTTATTGCCAGTAACCCATGGTGCTATCTTATATTTTAAAAAGACTTCTGGTTGTTTCTTCATGTCCAAGGGTCTGATATAGAGGGTATAAAAGTAGCACATTTAATAATATCATTAACCTTCTTATACACAGCAAACTTTAATTCTAGAAACTGCTTTTAGTAACACATTTTACAGAAGGAACTTTATATCTTCATCAAATGTCAAAAATCCTTCATCTACCACTAAAAATAGTTGGCAGTCTATAGCAATATTTTTATCAAGCTTTCTATTTAAATTTTTGCATAGACTCAAGAGTAAAAGGAACCATCTTCTTGAAACACTTTTTAAAAGCCTGCTGTTTTGAAATTTGATTAGTGAAAACAGAATGGGTTTGAGATACCTCATTTTTCTCAGAACTTAGTTTACTCGTTGTTTATATTCTATCTTAATCAAAGCTGTTTCAACATGGTAGTTTTCTATCTCATTTTAGAGTTTTCCTCCTCATAAACTCTGGGGTGGCAAAGTTGATATTCTCCTTTGAAGTCATCCTCAACAAGATGTAAACAATTCTCAAATAGGACTTTTTTTAAAAAAAAGACTCAAAGCTAAATAATACCAAATATCTAAAAATTAAATATTGTTTTTGAAGATTTTGTTGAATGTTATGAATGCTAAAATACCAAGCAAGTCTACAAAGATTATAATTCTATTATCACTCCTAATTTTTTTTAAAGAACATTTATGTTTTTAAGAAGCTGTTTATTTGTTTATTTTTTGAAGAGGGAATACATTTAGATGGTTTAAAAAGTCAAAGTAATGCAAAAGGTTCACCCTGAGTATATTCACTTTCACCCCAACTTCCTTCTCCCTCCTCTATAGTTAACTAATTTTATAATTTATTGAAGATTTTTCCAGTATTTAGTATGTGAATATAGAAAATCTAAATATGTATTTTTATTCCCCCCTTTATTGCACAAGATTGCGCTTTGTGTAAGATACACTTTTTTCTATTTTTTACTTTGCCTTCTTCATTCAGTATATTCTAGAGGTCTTTTCACATCAGTATAAAGAGCAATTTTCATTCATTTTTATAGCTGCCTATTATTGCATTCTATAGGCTGTATCTTAGAGTATTTAACTAGGTCCATTTGGATCTTTTCCAGTGTTTTGCTGTTATAAGCAATGCTGCCATGCATGACCTTGAACACAAGTTAATTCATGCATGTGAAGTATATTTGATGTAAGTTTCCTGAAGTGGGATTACTGGTCAGAGGGTAGAAACGTGTAATTTTGAGAGATATTTCCAAATTGCTTTACATAGGATTGTAATCTTTGGGGCTCCAATAAGCAATGCATAAGAGTTTCTTGCCAAAATTATGTGTCATCAAACATTTGGATTTTTTTTAACCAAGCTCATAGATGATAAATGGCATGTCAATTTTGTTTTAATTTGCAGCTCTCATATTTTGAGTGAAATTGAGCATCTTCTATGAGTTTAAAGTCATTTGTATTTCTTTTTCTGAGAATTATCTGTTCATATCCTTTGCCTGTTTTTATATTGGGTTGTCTTTTTGTCTTGATTTCAATGAAATCCTTTTATCTTTAAAAAACAAAGAGGGGGTGGACGTGATGACACTCTGGGAGGTGCGATGACACTACTGATTTCAGAATATTTATTTTATATTAGCGACCTTACAAGGTAGGTAGATCGCTTGAGGTCAGGAGTTCAAGACCCCATCTTTACTAGAAATACATAAATTAGCTAGGCATAGTGGTGTTCACTTACAATCCCAGCTACTGAGGAGGCTGAGGCAAGAGAATCGCTTGAACCTGGGAAGCAGAGGTTGCAGTGACCCAGGATTGTGTCACTGCACTCCACCCTGGGCGACAGAGCAAGACTCTGTCTCAAAAACAAAACAAAACAAAACCCTTCTTCAGTCTTATGAAATGCAAAAACATTTCCTATTTTTCTCTGCCATATAACTACTTTTGTGTCATCAGAATCTTTTTGTGTAGTAAAATATATAAATCTCTTTTTATTTGGTTTCTGGACTTTGAATCATAGAAAGGCCTTCCTCACTCCAATGTTATAAAGAAATTTGTCCATATTTTCTTCTACTACTTTTGAGGGTTTTTTTTTTCTATATAAATCTTTGTTACATTTGGAGTTTATCTTGATGAATAGTGTGGGCTATGGATCCAACTTTATCTTTTCCAGATAGATACCCAGTTATCACAACACAATTTATTGACACTGAGATGCCTCCTTTATAATAAACTAAATTTCCCTATGCTAGTTAACCTTTTCTGTACTTTTCTTTCTGTTTCTTTGTCTGTATGTCTATTCATGTACCAAAACCATACCATTTCAATAGTATCTTTATGGTCAGACTAGTCTCCTTCAATTGCTCTTCTTTTCAGACTCTTTCTACCCATTCTTTTCTTTTTTACTCTTTATTTGGAATAACTTCAAATTCACAAACTGTTGTAAACATAAAAGTAGTACAAAAATAGCCACATATCCTTTACCCACGACCGCACTTGTTAATATTTGTTTTATAGTTTCAACTTCTCTTCTTCTCCTCTATCATACGTAACTTTTTTGCTAACTCATTTAAGGATAAATTTCGTATATCATGGCCTTTACTCCTCAGTTCCCCAAGTGTGCATTTCCTAAAACTAGAGATATTCTTTTACATAACCACAGCACAATGATCAACCTCATGAATTTACATTCATACAATACTTGTATCTATTCTACCATTCATGTTTTTATTTTGCCCTTTGACCTAATAATACCCTTTTTAGCATTTCTCCCACCTCCAATACAGAATTTAATCTAGTGCCCAGCATTACATTTAGTTTATATCTATTCTTGCTTGCTTCATTTGAAAAAAAAAAAAAACTTGGTATTTTTATCGAGATTCTATTAAAAATATTTAATTAATTTAGGGAGAATTAACACCTTTGTAATGTAATGCTGAGTCTTCCTGTTCAAGAACACTTTATACTTTTCTATTCTTATCTACTTTTTTGCTCTTTGGCAAAGTTTTAGTTTTCCTTATGTGGATTTGCACATTTTTGCTAAAATTTATACCTACGATTCTCTCTTTTTTTGCCCTGTTATATGTAGTCTTCTATTATGTCTTCTAATAGGCTGTGAAACTATTGATTTCAGAATATTTATTTTATACTAGTGACCTTACAAAGTTTTCTGTTTATAGCAGTTTTCAGTTGTAATTTTAATTTTTTTGCCTGTATTATTATTTATAATTTAAATACTTATTGAATCAAAAGAAATAAAAATTTGTTCCTAAATTATCTCACACACTTTTTTAAGGTTTGTATTAGTTCAGTCTATTCCCCCTATTTACTTAAAATCTCTTTTTTTAAGAGAGAGAGAGGGTCTCGCTGGGCCACCCAGGCTGGAATATAGTGGTGCAATCACAGCTTGATCCCTTCTGGGCTCAAGTAATCCTCCCTCATCAGCCTCCCAAGTAGCTGGGACCACAGGCATGTGCCACCACACCCAGCTAATTTTTAAAATTTTTTTATTTCATAGAGATGAGGTCTCCCTATGTTGCCCAGGCTGGTCTCAAACCCCTAGACTCAGGCAATCCTCCTACCTCAGCCTCCCAAAGTACTAGGATTCCAGGCATGAGTTACCATGCTTAAAGTCTCTTAGCAAATTTTTGATATTTAAAATTAACAGTTTTTACAGTCATCATTAATTACCTCATAATTTCACTCTTGCAACAATACTTTAAAGTGCAATAAAATGTCAACACGTAAAAAGTATATAATGAATGCTATTTTCACTTCAAGTTGCATCTAGCATGCTTACTTGTATTTGCAATGAATATTCAGATGTCAGCTATAATTCTTAATGACACACCTCATTTGTCTTATTAGCATTGCTAAACACATTATATTGATGGTAATATATAATTTTGAGGAAAGCTGACACTGGCATCTTCTAATCTGGGGAGTGGGGTCCCTGCAGACAGTACTGTAAGCAGGGACAGAGGCTCCATAAATTAGAATCAGGCAGTGAAAGGAAGAGAATGTGTCCCGCAAACAAGCAGGTCCATATGGGAGAAAACCTGTTGTAAACAGGGAAACGTGGAATGATCCTTGGGGCTACCAACAGTATTCTGTGCTTCAACTGTAGCTCTACAACCAAGATTCAACAGTAACAGAAAAATGGATAGTGAGTAGGTTTCATGTAAACTACACATCCTGCCCTTGGCATTTTTCTGTTCCTTGCCTCTATTCTCTCTTGAACCTACTTCAACCAAACTTTTGCATCCACCATTTCACAGAAATATCTCATATGAAGGTCACCAATGACTTCCATGTTATTAAATCAATTCTCTATTTACTTGACTTACCAGGAGTTTGTGAAATTTTGATAACACATTTCTTCTTGAAGTACTTTTAAAATTGTATTGCACTTCCAAGACATCACACTTTCATGACTTTCCTCCTGCCTCCACGGCCAGTGGTTTTCAGGCTAGGAATGCTAGATTTAACAAACAAAAATACCCAGTTAAGCCTGACTTTCAGATAAGTAACAAATAACTTTTCGTATATGCCAAATATTGCATCAGATAATTATGTACTAAAAATTATTTGTTTAAAATTTAACTAGATGTCCTTTATTTCATTTGGTAGCCCTATATCTGTCTCTTCTTCTGGATTCCTCCTTATCTCCACAACTTCTGTTCTTCATCTATATTCACTCCCTAAGTGATCTCATCCTATCTTGAGGGTTTAAAAACTATCTGGTGAAGACTTTCAAATTTGTATCAACAGTCTAGACCTCTCCTTTTCACTCCAAACTTTTATATATATATATATATATATATATGTCTACTGACATCTCCTCTTTGATATCCAGTGGGCATCTCAACTTAACACATACAAGGCAATCTGCCCGCCTTGGCCTCCCAAAGTACTGGGATTACAGGCGTGAGCCACCGCACTCAGTCCCAAACTGAACTTTGATCTCCTCCAAAGAATCCTGCTCCTTCTGCAGTCTTCCCCACCTCAGAAAATGGCAATTTTTATCCTCCCAGTTGCAAAGGCCCCAAACCATAGGGTCATCATCAATTATCCTCATTTTTGTATGTTCCATCTCCATGTCTTCAGCAGCAAATCCTTTTGCCTTCTTCTTCAAAATGTATCCCCAAATGAATCACATCTCCGGAATCTCTCATCTGTAATATAGAAACATCTTCCCAGATAGTCTTGCTGCTCCTCCCTACAGTCTACAGTTTATTCTCAAAACTGAAGCAGGAATGAGTCTAAGCTGGTCCCTTAAGCTCAGATCCCTCCAGTGCTTTCCCATCTCTGTAATAAAAGGAAAGTCTTACAACCACCTATAAGGCCTGTACAAATCTGGCACTCCATGACTTATCTGATCTCTCTAAATTCTCTCTGCCTTGCTAACACTACTAAAACAACCCTGACCTTTTCCTGTTCTTCAGACCACCCAGGCACCCTCCCACTTAGGAGCCTCTGTGCTTGCTGTTTTCTCTGCCTGAAATAGTCTTCCTCTGGATAGCTGCATGGGTCACTCTCTCACCTCCTACTGCTCTCTTCTCAAATACTATGCTTTCAATGTGGCATTCTCTGATCACCCAGTATTAAATTACAAGCACTCTCCACTCAGCACTCCATAATTACCAACCTTGTTTTATTTTCCTTTGAAACTTATCATCATGTGTATTAGTCTGTTTTATGCTGCTACAACAGAATACCTGAGATGTGTAATTTATAAACAATAGAAGTTTATTAGGCTTATAACTATGGAGGCTGAGAAGCCCAAGAGCATGGCACAAGACTCTGGTAATGGCCTTTGTGCTGCACCATTCCATGGCAGAGGCAGAAGGGCAAGAGAGTATGTGTGAGAATGAGAGAGCAAGAGAGCCAAACTCCTTTTTTTTTTTTTTTTTAAAGATAGAATCTCACTCTATCACCCAGACTGGAATGCAGTGGTGCAATCTCAGTTCACTGCAATGTCTGCTTTCCCAAATTCAAGCACTCATCATGCCTCAGCCACCAGAGTAGCTGGGACTACAGGCATGCACCACCACGCCCAGCTAATTTTTTGAATTTTTAGTAGAGATGGGGTTTCACCATGTTTCCCAGGGAGGTCTCAAACTCCTGAGCTCAGGCAATCCACCTGCTTTGGCCTCTCAAAGTGCTGGGATTACAGTCACGAGCCACCATGCACAGCCCAAACTCGCTTATAACAAGTCCGCTCCTGCAATAATAATTCATTCATGTGACAATGGCATTAATCCATTCACAAGGGCAGAGCCCCCTGGTGTAATCACTTATTATGCTCCACCTCCCAACACTGTTGCATTAAGGATTAAGTTTCCAACACACGGCTGGGTGCCATGGCTCACACCTATAATCCCGGCACTTTGGGAGACCCAGGTGGGAGGACTGCTTGAGTCCAGGAGTTTGAGATCAGACTGGGCAATATAGTGAGACCTCATCTCTACAAAAAATTTAAAAATTAGCTAAGCATGGTGGCATGCACCTACAGTCCCAGATACTTAGGAGGCTGAGGTGGGAGGAGCTCTTTAGCCTGGGAGGTGGAGGTTGCAGTGCACCTAGATCATGCCACTGCACTCCAGCTTGGGCAACAGGGTGAGACCCTGTTTCAAAAAAAATTTTCCAACACATGAACCTTGGGGGACATATTCAAACCAAAGCTCCATCCAACATACCATAGGTTTTATTTATTTATTGTCTGTTTCTCTCTCCAAAAATGTAAGCCTGAGGAAGACAGGAATTTTTACCTATTTTGTAAACTGATGTATCTCTAGTACCTATAGGTGGCATGAATGTGGTGTCTTCAAAGTCTGGTACTTGGTAGGCGCTCAGTAAATGGAATAAATAGTTATTGAATGAATGCATAAATGAATGAATGAATGAAACTAAAGAATATGCATAAAGCTGCTGTCACCAGGTAACACATTATTGAGAAATCCCAGAACAAAGGAGGCAATAAAGAAATTGGGGTGGGGGTTGGGGGAGGAGGATGAAATGCTTCGTCTTGGCAGAAAGGAAGGCAGAGGGACCGTGGCTGTGTTTTCCTTTCTTTCAAGCTACCAGGAAAAGGCGGGAGCTGTCCAGCATTGACCTCCTGAAGCTGGAGTGCCACTGCAGGGACGAAAGCCTGCTTTCCTCAGCCAGCCCAGGATCACTTCATTGCCATCTTTCTTATCAAACACATCTTTGTTCTCTGTGTGCTTCTGCTTCCCAGTCCTTTTCCCTTTACTCAAATTTGCCCAGAAAGCCCATGAGCTACATGAAATCTTGTTCTCATCCTTTTCAAAAAGCATTACTCACTCACTCCAGTAACTTCCATGTCATAAAAGTGACGACTGGGATGACAGAAACAGTGTCTTCATAAATGTATCCAATGAAATGTGTTTGGTGCTTCCTTTGCGTGTATCTCTCAAAAATCGGTTTTTCAAATTTGGCTAAAAGCCAAGATTTGGGGCTCAATTGTCTAGCAAATTTCTTAATGAGAAAGCCCTGCTTCTCTATCACATATCCTAATGGGTTGAGTTGTATGTCCCCCCTCCTCGACCTCAAAAGATATGTCTACTTGAAACATATGAATATGATCATATTTGGAAAAAATATGACCTTATTTGTAACTATAATTAAATTTAGTTTCTTGAGATGAGATAATCCTGGATTCAGGACAGGTCCTAAATTCAATGACAAGTGACATACAGAGAAGGCCATGTAAAGTTAGAGGCAAAGTTTGGACTTACACAGCTATAAGCCAAGGAACATTGAGGATTGCTGGCAGCAATGCCTGGAGCCACCAGGAGCTGGAAGAGGCAAGGAAGAATTCTCCCCCTAGAAACCCTGGAGGGAAGATAGCCCTGCTGATACGTTGATTTCAGAATTCTGGCCTCCAGGCCGGGTGCAATGGCTCATGCCTGTAATGCCAGCACTTTAGGAGGCCGAGGTGGCAGATCACTTGAGGTCAGGAGTTTGAGACCAGCCTGGCCAACAGGGTGAAACTCTATCTCTACTAAAAATACAAAAATTAGCTGGGCATGGTGGCACACACCTGTAATCCCATGTAATCCCAGCTACTTAGGAGGCAAAAGGCATGCCATTTTTTGTTTGTTTTTGAGATGGAGTCTCACTGTGTCACCCAAGCTGGAGTGCAGTGGCACAATCTTGGCTCACTGCAGCCCCCGCCTCCTGGATTCAAGCAATTCTCTGGCCTTAGCCTCCCAAGTAGCTGGGATTACAGGCATGCACTACCATGCCCAGCTAATTTTTGTATTTTTAGTAGAGACGGGGTTTCACCATGTTGGCCAGGCTGGTCTCAAACTCCTGACCTCAAATGATCTGCCTGCCTTGGCCTCCCAGAGTGCTAGGATTACAGGCGTAAGCCACCATGCCTAGCCAAAAGACATGTCTTACTTGGCGGCAGGCAAGAGAGAGCTTGCGCAGGGGAACTCCCATTTATAAAGCCATCAGATCTTGTGAGACTTATTCACTACCATGAGAAGATCACAGGAAAGACTGCCCCCATGACTCAACTACCTCCCATGGGGTCCCTCCCACAACATGTGGGAATTGTGGGAGATAGAATTCAAGATTAGATATGGGTGGGGACACAGCTAAACCATATCATTTCACCCCTGGCCCCTCTAAATCTCATGTTCTCACATTTCAAAACCAGTCATACCTTCCTAACAGTCCCCTAAAGTCTTAACTCATTTCAGCATTAACTCAAAAGTCCACGGTCCAAAGTCTCATCTGAGACAAGGCAAGTCCCTTCTGCCTCTGAGCCTGTAAAATGAAAAGCAAGTTAGCTACTTTCATACAGCTATTACAAATGGGAGAAATTGGCCAAAACAAAGGGGCTACAGGCTCCTTGCAAGTCCAAAATCCAATACGGCAGTCATTAAACCTTAAAGTTCCAAAATTATTTCCTTTGAATCCATGTCTCACATCCAGGTCATGCTGATGCAAGAGGTGGGCTCCCATGGCCTTAGGCAGCCCCACCCCTGTGGCTTTGCAGGGTACAGCCTCCCTCCTGGCTGCTTTCATGGGCTGGCATTGAGTGTCTGTGGCTTTTCCAGGCTTATGGTGCAAGCTGTTGGTGGATCTACCATTCCGATGTCTTGAGGATCATGACACTTTTCTCACAGCTCCACTAGGTAGTGCCCCAGTGGAGACTCTGTGTCTGGGCTTCAAACTCACATTTCCTTTAGGTACTGACCTAGCAGACATTCTCCATGAGGGCCCTGCCCTGCAGCAAACTTCTGCCTGGACATTCAGGTATTTCCATACATCTTCTGAAATGGTGGAGGTTCCTAAACCTCAATTCTTGACTTCTCTGCATCAGCAAGCTCAACACCATGTGGAAGCTCCCAAGGCTTGGGGCTTTCACCCTCTGAAGCCACAGCATGAGCTGAGCCTTGGCCTCTTTCAGCCATGGCTGGAGCAGCTGGAACACAGGGCATCAAGTTCCTAGGCTGCACACAGCAAGGGGTTCTGGGCCCAGTCCTTGAAACAATTTTTTCCTTCTAGACCTCTCCGCCTGTGATGAGAGGGACTGCTGTGAAGATCTCTGACATGCCCTGGAGACACCTTCCTCATTGTCTTGGCTTCCTGTTACTTATTTGGCTCCTTGTTACTTATGCAAATTTGTGTAGCAAGCTTGAATTTCTCCCTAGAAAATGGAGTTTTCTTTTCTATTGCATCATCAGGCTGCAAATTTTCATGCATTACTTCCTCTCGAATCCTTCACTGCTTAGAAATTTCTTCTGCCAGATACCCTAAATCATCTCTCTCAAGTTTGAAGTTCCACAGATCTCTAGGGCAGGGGCAAAATGCTGCCAGTCTCTTTGCATAGCAAAAGTGACCTTTACTCCAGTTCCCAAGTTCCTCATCTCCATCTGAGACCACCTCAGCCTGGACCTTATTGTCCATATCACTATCAACATTTTGGTAAAAGCTATTCAACAAGTCTCTAGGAAGTTTGAAACTTTCCCACACTTTCTTATCTTCTGAGCCCTCCAAACTGTTCCAATCTCTGCCTGTTACGCAGTTCCAAAGTTACTTCCACATTTTCAGGTATCTTTACAGAAGCACCCCACTCTCAGTACCAATTTACTGTATTAGTCCATTTTTCCACTGCTGATAAAGACACACCCAAGATTGGGTAATTTATAAAGAAAAAGAGGATTCATGGATTCACAGTTCCACATGTCTGGGGAGGCCTCATAATCATAGTGGAAGATGAAAGGTGAAAGGCACATCTTACATGGTGGCAGGCAAGAAAGAGCTTGTGCAGGGGAACTCTCATTTATAAAACCATCAGATCTCATGACTTATTCACTATCACAATAAGAGCATGTGAAAGACCTGCCTCCATGATTCAATGAACCTCCTACTGGGTCCCTCCCATGACACGTGGGAATTGTGGGAACTATAATTCAAGATGAGATTTGGATGGGGACACAGCCAAATCATATCACCTGCCAATATTTGTTATCTGTCTGTTTTATTTTAGCCATCTTAATGGATGTGAAGTGGTATCTCATTGTAATTTTAATTTGTATTTCTCTGATGGCAAATTATGTTGAACATCTTTCTATGTGCTTATTGGACATTTGGGTAATTTCTTTGGATAAATGTGTATTCATATCCTTTGCTCAATTTTTTTTAGATTTTATTTTTGACTCGTAAGTATGGTTCTTTTTTTTTTTTTTTTGAGATGGGAGTTTTGCTCTGTCACCCAGGCTAGAGTACAGCAGTGTGATATCAGCTCACTGCAACTTCCGCTTCCTGGCTTCAAGCAATTCTCCTGCCTCAGCCTCCTGAGTAGCTGGGACTACAGGTGTGCACCACCACACTTGGCTAATTTTTGTATTTTCAGTAGAGATGGCTTTCACCATGTTGGTCAGGCTGGTCTCAAACTCCTAACTTCAGGTGATCCTCCTCCCTCAGCCTCCCAAAGTGCTGGGATTATAGGCATGAGCCAAGTATGGCGCATTGTAAAAACTTTGTTAGTTAGAAATAATTTCAGACTTTTATAAAAGTTTCAAGAATAGCATAAAGAATTCCTGAATACTTTTAATGCAGATTTCCTAAATGTTAACATTTTACCATTGCCTTACTCATCCTAATTTTTTTCTGAAACATTTGAAAGTAAGTGGCAAATATGATGCCCCTTTACTAAATACTTCTGTGTATTTCCAAAAACAAGAACATTCTCTGATATAATAATAGTTCATTGGTCAAAATCAGGAAATGATTCTGTGCCAGTAACTAACCAATAGACCGTATTCAAATTTCACCCATTCCCCTAACCATGTCCTTTATCAGGCTTATGCTTTTAACACAACTTTTACATATTTCTTACCTTTCAGGCATTTGTATCTTTTTTAAAAAAAAAAAAAAAAAAGTTACTGTTGGGCAGGTGCAGTGGCTTACACCTATAATCTCTGCACTTTGGGAGGTCAAGATAATAAAACTGCTTTAAATCAGGATTTCAAGGCCAAACTGGTCAACATAGCAAGACCCATCTCTACAAAAAAAATACAAAAATTAACTAAAGCAGATAATAGTCTTCCTCAGGAAAGAATTTTCCAGACCCTCTCCTAGTCTAGGAAAACCACACTCTCCTTAGGGGCTGTTCCTAAGTGGTTCCTCCTAGAAGCAGCTAGGTTCAGAAGAGGCTAAATCTGATGCTTTGCCATCCTTCATTGTTCCCTCCTTTTCTTCAAAGTCTGACAGATGGTAGAAATTTAATAAATGCCAGATGAATGGATGGATGGGATCATGCTTTCATCAATCTGTCTTCTAAGGCCTGGAGGGCAGGGAGAAGCTATTAAAATTCTTTAAAGAGTAGGCTGTTGGGCAAATAAGATCTTTATCTTTCAATGTGAATAGCTAAGTGAAAAGCTGAGCAACTTCAAATAGTATACATATATACAGGGTCCTATCAGTGTTAAAATATCAAAAGCTTAAAAACAATTAGCCAAGCGTGGTGGTACACCTGTAGTCCTAGCTACTCAGGAGCCTGAGGTGGAAGGATTGCTCAAGCGAAAGAGCTCAAGGCTGCAGTAAACTGTGATTGCACCAGTGCACTCCAGTTTGGGCCACAGAGCAAGACCAAAAAAAAAAAAAAAAAAAGGATTCTTCAAAGTTGTTTCTTTCTTGGAGTTGGCAATAATAGTGGGAAGGTAACTTTGCTGTTTAGCCCCAGGGGAGGGATCAGCCCTGTGGGGAACTGAGCTGTTATCAGAGGTTACTTACTGCCCTTGCTAAACGCTAAAGAGATTCATTTTTTAAAAACTGATACACAATATTTGAACAAATGTATATACATAATGGAATACTATTCGGCCATAAAGAAGGAAACCATGAAGAGATTCATTTTTAATACATGTAGCTGCATGCCAACTTGTCCCAAGTTCCCTCTCTCCTAGAAAAAAAAATGTGAATTTTCTGAAGCACTTACCTGTAGGTACAGACAGATGACTGCGTAAACTCGAAGCTGAGAGTGGACGGAATTGCTACCAGGGAGACTGTAGCATGAGCAGGGGCAGAATCCTGAGGAATACACTTTTAGGAACCGAAATCAGAAATCTCAAAGAGGCAGAGGGTACTGGTGACAGGAAGAAGCAGCTGCTCAGAGTCTAGTAAAATTAAGTTAATTTATTATCACTTGGAGCCACTGTGGTTCTCCCAGAGGAAGCTCCTGTCATCCAGACAGCGGTGAGCTCCCAAGCCCAGCAGAGACCTCAATCCGTAAATGGACATGAGCTTCATTCAGAGCTTACACTGGCCACGACCAGGGGGACGCCCAGCACCGAGTTCAGGGCCTGCCCTGGAAGAGGTCAGTTGTGCAAAGAAGTTAGGGCTGGAACTGGGAGGAAATTCCGAGCATGCGTCCCAGCCGGGGGTTGAGCGTGTGGGCGAAGAGCAAGGCAGCGCTGGGAACCCGGCTAGGGCTTTCCGTGTGGGCCGCACCTGCTGGCCCTTTCTATTTAGCCCCTTGACTAAATAGGGGCTGGGCTCCTGCCCACAGCTTGACTTCCGCTACCAGCAGCCAAGAGAACCAGACCCGGGGGGAAACAGCACCCCTGGGACTTCGCGGCCCGCAGCCTGAGGTTCCGGCCCCTCCCCGGCAGGGCGGTCCCACCCCCTCCACGGCCGCCCCGCCTCCCACCTGGTCTCGGGGCCCAGCGCTGCCGGCGGAGGATGGTAGCATGGAGGGCGGCCTGGGGCGTGCTGTGTGCGTGCTGACTGGGGCCTCCCGCGGCTTCGGCCGGGTGCTGGCCCCGCTCCTGGCCTCGCTGCTGTCGCGCGGTTCCGTGCTGGTCCTTAATGCCCGCAACGACGAGGCACTGCGGCAGCTGGAGGCCGAGCTGGGCGCCGAGCGGTCTGGCCTGCGCGTGGTGCGGGTGCCCGCCGACCTGGGCACCGAGGCTGGCTTGCAGCAGCTGCTCAGCGCCCTGCGCGAGCTCCCCAGGCCCGAGGGGCTGCAGCGACTGCTGCTCATCAACAACGCGGGTAAGACACCCGGGCTGGAGCGGACTCCCATGTGAGTGTCCACTTCCTCCACCGTTGGGGAATTTAAGAGCGACTCCTAGGGAGTCGGATAGGACGCCTGGAAATCTTAAGCCCTACTTGTTCCAGTTTGAGTAGCAAGTGGAGGCGAGGTGTACAGGGAGACTGGGTGCCTTCGGGGCAACAGTCTGCTCCACTTCCTGGAAAATTGGCCAGCCGGGTTTTCCAAAGCCCCTGTAGAACTTTCCCGATCCCCTTGCTCTGCGCCCTCTGGTGGAGGCCTGAGTCAGGGCTTGGAGTCTCCAAACTAGTAAACTCCCTGCTTTTCCAAAGGACCCCAAACCTCTCCCTCAGCCGCAGGGCAAGGCAGGTGCCTTATCATTCTGCAGCTTGGGATGGCTGGGTTCCCCAGGTGTGTCTGTCCGCAGAGCTGGGGTAGAGGAAAGCCTTTTCAGAAGCGCTAGGCAGCTTCTTCCTCTAGGTTTGCATGGGAAGAGGATAGCTGGAGGAACTTGGAGAGGGCTGGGGGAGAAGAAAGCCCTGCCTGCACTGAGTTACTCCTAAGCTCTGGTTTTTCAGGCTCTCTTGGGGATGTGTCCAAGGGCTTCACAGACCTGAGTGACTCCACTCAAGTGAACAACTACTGGGCGCTGAACTTGACCTCCATGCTCTGCCTGACTTCCAGCGTCTTGAAGGCCTTCCCGGCCAGTCCTGGCCTCAACAGAACCGTGGTTAACATCTCGTCCCTCTGTGCCCTGCAGCCCTTCAAAGGCTGGGCGCTGTACTGTGCAGGAAAGGCTGCTCGTGATATGCTGTTCCAGGTCCTGGCGCTGGAGGAACCTAATGTGAGGGTGCTGAACTATGCCCCAGGTAGGTGGGAAGTCCTGCCATCCCTGTCCTCCAGGACCCACTGGTCCCCCTCTGTGGGCTGGGCAAGTGGCCTAGTCCGCTCCCTCCAGGAAACAACCCACAGAGTATTTTGTCCCTGAATCATGACCCATCACCCCTTAGGGGAAGTATGGACCCAAGGAAGTAAGAGTTGGCAGAGGCTGGGATACTGGCAGAGAGTGAGAAGTTGCCTGGACTGGAGGTTTGAGGCAGGAGAGTCTAAGGTATTAGATGGAGTTTGGGAGAAGACTGGGTTTTGAGTTTCAGGCCTTCCTCATGTGAAATGGGGAATATGCTTCCTGCCTCAGAGGGCACTTGGAAGACTGAATGAGATTATGTGAAAATGACCCTGACCTGTGAAGTGTTGCCTCATTGTTAAATAGGACTGACCACACCATATTATCTGCATATGTTTGCTTGCTTCCTTCCCTCCCTTGACAGGAAAGCCTTTGCATTATGCATAGCACCTAGCAGAGCACTGCACTAAGGCAGGCTGCAGGACGTGCTAGCTACATGGAGAGCGGACAGACATTGTTGAGCACTGACTATCCCCGGCTGAACTGTGCTGGAACACTATGGGGGATACTGGGATAAATATGGTAGAGCTCTTGTTCTCATGAACACCAAAGGACAGGGAGTTTTGTGATACTGGGTCTGATTTCTGATGCCACAGCACCCCTTTCTTAATAGTGAGGATTCTCTTCTAGGCTTGAGGTTGCTGCAATCAGAACGTGGTAACAGAGCAGCCCTGGAATGCCTGTGCAACTTGGGCAGAGATCCAGTAGTCTGTGCCCCTGGGGAATAGGACCAGGATCTCAGGGCAGACAGGTGGAATGGCCTGCACAAAGCACAGATGTGTCAGGGCCGGATTCCACCTTGCTTCCAAGTTCTTCCTCATGTTCTCCAGTACCCCAGCCCCTACCACCCCCGCCCCCAACACACATGCGCAGTTATTCTTGCAACCGCCATTCAACTTATCATCCACTCTGAGCCCAGCCCAAGGACTCGCACAAACAGTGGTGACCAAATGTAAGCTACAGCCAGGAGCAGAGGCCACATGGCTGCGTTTGGTCTCAGGAGGCTGCCCTGGGCATTATGAGGGAGCTGAGATTTTTCAGGAGGTCCCCAGGGCCTGAAACAAGGTTTTCATTTTGTTCTCAGGAAGAATGTTCTAACAGGTGCTCAGAGATAGGATGGGCTGTTTGGAAAAGCAGCAAGTCACCTCTCGGCAAGGATGCACAGGTCATTGGAAAACAGTCAAGGACCAGGAGAGAGATTCTTCTTCCAACCTTGGAATTCTCTGATTTTTTGCCCCTGAGGACCATTAACTGCAAATTCTGGGGTGCATGAGTGATTCCTATGTGAAGAATAGAACATGCTTACAATAGTTCAAGAAGGGAACAATTCTCTTTAGGTGGGGAGACTAGGGATGGCTTTATTGGAGGTAGCTGAACTGGACATTGACTTTGGTTGTTAGCAGGTGGAAGGCATTCCTGATAAAAGGAAATGAAGGTGTGAAAGCTCATTGTGGGAGTAGCAGATCTTCCTGTTTGCCTGTAGGGTTGATGGTGTGCCCAGAGGAGAGCAGACGGGGGTGCCTTGAGTACTAGGCCAGGCTGTTGGGAAGCTGTTGAAGGGTTTTGAGCAGAGGAATGGTGTGATCCCAGTGATGTTTTTCTTTGTTTTTTTGAGACACTCTTGCTCTGTCACCAGGCTGGAGTCCAGTGGTGTGATCTTGGCTCACAGCAACCTCCACCTCCCAGGCTCAGGCAATTCTCGTGCCTCAGCCTCCGGAGTAGCTGGGACTACAGGCATGTGTCGCCATGCTTGGCTAATTTTTGTATTTTTAGTAGAGACAGGATTTCACCATGTTGGTCAGGCTGGTCTCAAACTCCTGACATCAAGTCTTCCTCCCACCTCAGCCTCTTAAAGTGCTGGGATTACAGGCATGAGTCACTGTGCCTGGCCCCCAGTGATGTTTGAGTAGAATGAGTTTAGTAGTGGGCTACAGAAGGAGCTGAAGCAGGGAGAGAAGCAAGGTTGTAAAAAGGGCCTGATGGTCGGGATGTGTAGATGCCGAAGGGTCCTACCTGGTGCCTGGCTGGCTATGCGGACGATGGGGCGTGGAAGGAGGAGGTGATGGAGATTTTCAGTCTGGAAAAAGAATACTTGACTAATAGAAATGGGGATGTCAGGAGGTAGTGCTGGTTGGACGGATGAGGAGCTTGGGTTTAGACATGGTAGTCTAGAGAGTCCGTGTTCAGTGAGCTTTTGAATTTCAGCCCGGAACTCAATAGTGACAAATAGGAGCCTTTGGCAACCCTGACCACACATTTCAGCCAAGATGACGTGTTTCCTCCGGCCAGACCTGACTCAGCCCCACCCCCAATATACAACGGGGACCTGAAACCTTCTGTCCCTGCCTCGGCCATGTTCCCTCATCATATGCTTTTCATCCTCTAGGTCCTTTGGACACAGACATGCAGCAGTTGGCCCGGGAGACCTCCATGGATCCAGACATGCGAAAAGGGCTGCAGGAGCTGAAGGCAAAGGGGGAACTGGTGGATTGCAGGGTGTCAGCCCAGAAATTGCTGAGCTTGCTGCAAAAGGACGAGTTCAAGTCTGGAGCCCATGTAGACTTCTACGACAAATAAGCCCATGCCTTTGGCTTCCTGAACCTTTTTTTACCAACTAAGACATACCCCAGAGCCCTGTGGCTCCCCACACCCTGTCATAGAGGGATTCCTGCCTTAGATATATAAGCACTCATGCCTACTGCCCTGCCCTCAGGCACAGCCAGCTGTGAGCTCCCAGGTCGTTGGCCTTAACCAGTTGTCAGGAGTACGTGCTGTGCACCCTGGGTTATGAGGAGGCTTAGGAGAGAGGTTATGGGTATTGGCGTCTCTGTCCGCAGGAACAGAACTTAAGGGGTGGGAAGAGCAGGAAAAGAAGCTGGAGAAGAAGTTGTCTCCTGCTCATAGCAAGCCCATGGGGAAACAAAAGAGTGATCTGGTGTCGAATAGGAGGACCCGTGTAGATTCGATGGGCTGGAGGGGAGGAAGTGTGCAGACAATACAAGTTCCAGCCCACACAGATGACCCTGGCTGAGGGGAGCAGGGCCTTCTGTTGAACTCTGTCCTCACTGATGTCTCCTTCCTCTAGAATCCACCATCCCTTCCCCAGGCTGGGAGAAGGGGCTCCTGGGTGTCTGTATACACTGCAAAGGCCAATACAAATAAAATACAGATTGTCCTTTCTTCATGCTTGCTTTCTCATCTGAAACAGGGCCTGTGACTAACTGCCTGGTTCACTGGGCCCAAAGTCATTCCCGAGGCAGTTAACCCAAATGTGAGGTGTTGGGAGCTGTCCTGGAGCCATCTGCCTCCAATCTTTGAGCCCCGGTGGCAAGCCCAGGTCCAAAGTTGCCCACAGTTGGCATGCCCAGATGCCTGCTCTTTTGTGCTGTTGCCCACACTGACCCCAGCCTTGACAGCCCTTTTCTCACCCTGGGCTGTTCAGAATACCCATCTTTCAGGGGCAAACTTATAGCCTGCTCTCCGCTTGGCCCTGGAGCCTGGGTCCTCTCCCTGACTGTGGATTCCCAATTCCACCCCCTGTCCACATGACAATACTGTGAATGGATGCCAGCTGCTGTTGGCCCTCTTGGCATTGTCCATCTGGCCCGTGATCCAGGTCCTCGGTAGGGTGGGCTTGAGACCAGCATGCCTTTGGGGGACATGGGCAAGATTCCAAGAGAGGGAAGCTCTGAGAAACCAGGGCTGCAACCAAGCCAACCCTTGCGCAGGTTGGTGGACGTAGGCTGGGCTGGGAGCGTCACAGCCGTGGTGGTCTGCAGTCAGCACCCTGGCCCCTGGCCATATTTGGGAGGAGGGAACGTGGTCCCCTGCCAGCTGACTACAGGACTCAGTCTGCCTCTTAAGTGTGCAGAAGGGAACTCTTCCTTGTGCTCAGCAGAGGGCGCATGGAGGCCGCGCCTCCTGGAGAACCCCAGGCCCGCGGCTAAAGTTGGCAACACCCTGCCTGGTCCCCTAGGAGGGAATGAGCGAGCTCTTTACTGGTCCAGCAGAGCCCTTGCCCTCACGCCCCCACTGAAGTAGAAATCATTGGGTTCAGGTTCCTGCTCTGCCACTTACCAGCTGGTAACCCAGGGCAAGTTTCTTCTCTGTGCCTCAGTTTCCTTATCTGAAAAATGTGGATTCTAATGGCACCTACCCTAAAGGGTTGTTTTGAACATTAAGCGATCTAATGTTTGTAAATGCTCAGCACAGTGCTAGCATTCAGGGTGGTAAGTGCCCCGTAGATGCTAGTGTTTATTGCGTTTCAATATCAAGATCCAGGTCATCCTGGAGCCCTGCTGGCAGCCTCCTCTCCGCTATTCGGCCCAGACATCTTCCCCTGGCTGACCTGAGGCAAAAACCCTCACTGTACTGCCCCTATTCAGCCTCCTGGAGGTGAGGGTGGAGTCTGGTCTGGACACCTTGTCTTGGGCTTAGAGGAAAATGCATGAGCTTTGGAGTCGGGAACCTTCAGTCTCATTATGCTGTCTGTGACAGGTGCCTTGGGGTGTTGGGCAGAGCCCTGCGGTATCTCTGGGCTTGTTTCCTTAGAGCAGTGAACTCCAAGATTCCTTCCTGGACACCTTCCTCTGAGGCGTTTCTTGTGTGGTCAGGTGGTGTATTATGGCAGTCTGGGCTTCCTTCTGTGCTGTGGTGGGTGGTGGGTAGGTTTCCTCACTCGGCCCCTTGCTCCCGTGGGAGTGTGAGGGTGGTCAGTGCCAGTCCTACTCTGTGGATAATCCACTGGGGTTGACTCCCTCCCTCCCCTCCCCTCTAAGCTGGTTGCCCAGGAGCTTAGTGAGGAGTACCGCATGTCCCCACGAGGTGGCGAGGCCCTCCCATGCCTGACATTTGTCTTCTCTGAGCTTCGGAAGTGCTCTCTTGGCCTGTCTCTCCCTGCAGCCCAGGATTCTAGACCCGGGGAGGGGGCGGGGGGTGCAGGCACCAGGGAACTAGATCAGGGAGGGGCAGCATCACTCTTCCTGCCAGGTCCCAAGGTCTCTTCAGTGATCCACAGTCTCTGCCCACAGGGATTTCCCAGACCTTGCTCCCAGCCCTGGACTCAGCCTCCCCAGGTCCCCCGACACTGGGGCAGGGAGGCTTTTGTGGTGGCCTCCAGGCCATAAGCAGCTACTCTCCAGGGGCTAACCATCTGTGTTCCCCGACTGTATGACCTGGCCTTGGCCACCACACACATGAGCACATGCAAGTGCACACACAAATACATGCCTGCACATGCCCAGGGCCCAGCTGCTGCAGTGAGCAGGGCCATAGATGAGCCTAAGGGCAAACAAGGTTCCTCTTTGTCTTTGGTGTGAGAGCACTGGGCAGTTTTTGGTTTTGTGTTTAATATGCCTGCACTGGAGCCAGCAGCTGGCCTGTGAGGAGCAGGGGGGAGTGAGGGGAATATTCCAGGCCAAAGTCAGTGTCCAAGAGCATGACCAGCTGGGATTAGTCTGCTCAAGACCTTCCCCTCAATCCCCAATTCCTGTCCTTCCATGAATACACACGCATGCCCCACAGCCAGGCTGGTGCTGAGTCTGTTGTTAGCCATCAGGGTCACTCGCCCAGGACTACTCCATCCCAGCATCTCCCCGTGCCTCACCCCAGAGAGCCGGCCCCCGGGATGCTGCCTTCTGGCCTCCTTCACCTTCGTCCTTCCCCACAGAACAGGGCGGCGTAGGCTAGCATGCACATGATAATGCTGACTCACATGGTAGGTGTGCACACCCCTGTGTGAGCACACCCGAGAGTGCCCATGCATGCCCTCACCACTGGGCTCCCGTGTGGTAACAGGGACGTGGGTGAAGATGACTCCCAGTCCCCTGGGTGGAGACCCCGTGGGATCGCACCTCTCCAGCCCTCACATCATCTCTCAGTGATCTGGGGTGTAAAAGAGGAGGGGAGTGGACCAGAAACCACAAGACAGCTTGCTGGAAGTAAGCTGAGGAATCACTCCGAACCTCTAGGGTCAGCAGCGGGAGCCGACAGAAGGTAGCGCTCTGAGCCTGGAGCCAGCCATCCTTGCCCCACTCCCCAGTCCTGAGGTCTCCCACCAGATGTTGCCTCAGACTTTTGAAGTAGAGCCCACTCCCACCAGGGAATTATTGTTGCTTCCCAGCCAGCCTCCCCGACCTCACCCTTTGTCTCTCCTTTCATCCATGCTAAGTGCACCCTCAGCCCTAAGAGCCCTTCGTGTGAGCCAGGAGAGCCCCGGATTTCTATTTTCAGTGAGGAGTTGGGGGAAAGGAGGAAGGGAGAGAGAAAGACATGCCTATCCTTTGGGGGCTCCTCCCCCTGCTGACCTCAGTGGCTCAGCGTGGTTCCTCAGCTAACTAATCTGAAAGCTGTCTAGCAGTCTCTTATCCACAGGACTGCCCAAGGACAGCCCCAGATCCCCTATCTGACCCCCTGGGCAGGACAGGAGCCCTGTGCAGAGGACAGAGACAGCTGCATCATTTTCTGGAACAAAATGGACTTTTTCTAAGAGTCCCTCCTTCTGGCCTGCCCAGGTGACAAAGGAAAGAGACCAGGGGCAAAGTGAGGAGTTGAGAGGAGGTGAGTCCCCTTTTTGCTCTGGAGCATCCGGGCAGAGAAACAAAAGCAGACACCACGAGAATCAAAGACAGAGACAGTGCAAGCCGGACAGTGAGAGAGGAAGATGGAGAGAGGGACAGAAACACAGGGAGGAAACAGAGAGGCAGAAAGATTTGAAAATATAGTAAGACAGATTTAGATGGAGGGAGAGAGATGGCGGGAGAAGCCACACACCCTCACACACTCGAACACGCTCATACTCCCTCTCTCCCTCCCTCCCCCCGCCCCCCCCCCCACACACACCCGGGCGTGCGCTCACGCAGCCGCCCTGAGCCTTGCTGGAAATAATCCCGTTCGCGACGCCAGGGCCTCAGCTGCACAGGCGTTGCCGAGTTGTTACCTTGCACATCTGTCAGCTCCAAATGTAGAAGCTGTCATAGGACTGTGTGTGTGTAAGTGTGAGAGTGTGTGTGCATGCCTGTTCCTCCCAGAGAATTCTGAGGCCTTAGTCGGCAGAGGGAGATTCCCAAGGGCCCGGAGGCTCTCCAGGAAGTCCAAGCCCTGAAAAGCAGGTCTGCTCCTTCCCTTCCTGCACAGGGAGTGGCCCCGGGGCCGCCCAGCTTTAGGAGATGGCCCACCAGACTTGGGCTTCTGTGGCCTGTCTTGTGGCCTGGGCAGTCACTTCTCAGAGCATCCGGGTCTCCTACTTGTCAGGTCGGGATGTCAGATAGCTATGCTACCTGGAAGGAACCCAGAGAGGCAGTGATAAGCACCTGGCCTGGTGTACGTCCGTCACTTCTGGTAGTCAGGGACTGTTCTCTAAGAGCTGGGAAGTCCTTCTTGTGTCTTACTCCCAGTTCTGGGAATGGATCCCGCACCCAGGTCCCTCTGGGGCACCGAGAACATTGCCCTCCTCCAACCCACTCTTCTCCATGCCACTCTCCTTGCTGGACCTGAGGATGGGCCTTGGGCACCAACTCTGGGCTGCAAAAGGTCCAAGAACCTCAAACACCAAGTCTCCAGGAACACAGCGTGTTGGCACATTGCCTGGGTGACTTGAGAATGGTGAGGCATTTCCTGTAAGGATCTTGGGTAGAAACTTTTCTCTGCTTGACTCTTTCCAGGTTTTCAACGCCCCTCCCTGCCCCAAATGTCAGGACGTTCTTTTTTTGTGTTTGCACTTCCTCCTGCTTTAATCTAAGCTTATCATAGAGAAATTTTATAGCAATGAGAAAGAGGCCCCAGAAGCTATCTAGTAAGGAGGGCAGCTTTTTTACTCCGAGTCAGAGGAAAGAGGGACCCTGGGCAAAGGGACCCCACCCCTGTATCAGTGCACTTCCCACAATGCCATGCCCACCCCGTTTAATCCTCCCCTGACCCATGGAGCTGACCCCTTCAAGACATGAATAGAAAGGCCCTGCCACCCATCCACAGGCTGGCACCCTCACCCCCGTCCTGGCCTCATCAGACCATCTTAACCCTGGGCCATCTCTCAGGCTGTCCTCAGATCCATGGTTCTTTCTGCCAGAAGGCTGGATGGGACAATCTAACAAGCTTTGGATGCTCCTGGTTCTCACAGCAGGGTATTCTGAGAGAGGAGATGAAGCCAAAGACTTGTATCAGCAGTTCAAGCCCAGAAGCCATCACCTGGAGTGTGTTCTCGCCAGGGACCTGGGTCTCCGTGTATGCACATTATGGATGTATATGAATCACATGTGGGCCCACCCTGGGCCAAGCCGTGTGTGTGTGTGTGTGTGTGTGTGTGTGTGTAACTGTTTGCCACCCTAAAATTAGTTTTATGGGAGTTTCAACATTTAGCTTTGCTTATGCATGGAAGGGTATAATTGTATGTGTACCTGTGTATAAGCATTCCAATGTAAAACTTAACAGTGTGGCGTGCAAATGTGGCTTTGGGTGTGTAGCTGTACATGCACACCTATAAGCCTATTGTGTGAATGTGAGTGTAACTTTGAAAAGTACTGTGAGTACACATGAGCATTTATATTTGAGTAACAGTGGGTCTGTGTGTTTCCATCATGTATGCATCAACAGTGTACCTGTATGTGACTGAGTGGTGGTATATAACCACATGTTGTATTTCTGGGTTGCTCTCCATTCATAATCGGGTGTGCACGTGTGCACACGTGACAGATTGTTACCTTGCAAGCAGGAACTCATGCAAAGCTGTGCATGAGGTTGAACCAGCCTGTGTGTGTGATTCCGACACGGGGCTGGTGTCCCTGGATAAATGAGTGTGTTCAGGCCTGTGACTGGGGTACAACAATTGTGTGTTGACAAGCTGCAGACACCCCTTAGGCCATGTCCAGTGTGAAGGAAATGTGTAAATGTTTGTTGAACATAAAACAGAACAGCCACAAAATGCCACGTCCTGCAGTGGCGCGGCAAATGGAGGAAGTTTTTTCCTCCCTCTCCATCTCTCCCTCTCCCCAGCATCTCGGCCCCTCTCTGGCGTCGTTCCCTCACACCTAAGCCCAATGGTGTTTTACAGGCTTTCAGCTGTTACCTCAGTCCCTCCTCGCCTCATTCCTGATTCACTCCGTTGCTATAGGTATGTTTGAAACCCCAGCGTGGTAGATTTTAATTAGTCTTCCTACAGATGGCCAATTAACATTCATTACTTTTGCCTTGAGCGATTAATTATGAGTTTGGATAGAAAAGGAGAGAAGAGGAGAGGAAGATGGGCAGGTGAATGAAAGGAGAAAAGAGAAGGGGGTTTGATTGGGAGTTTGGAATTTTTACACAGAGCAGGCTGGTGGGGGAGAGGGTGGGAAAGAGCCGTTTCAATCCCCTCACTCCCAGCAGCCTCCCTCGGCCCGCAGCTGCTCAGGGCCCCTAATCGGCTTGGCTGGCCCAGCCCTCCAGGAAAATAGAGCTCACACCCTCGTTTGGGAGGCCTTAAGCCTTTGGTGTTCCCTGACCCCAGCCCTTTCATAATACCGGCCCTCTTGTTTCTTGTGCCAGAGCTGGGTGGGAACTGTGTCAGGAATCGCCCAAAATACTGCAGATAACTCAGAAAGGAAGCTCTGCTGCCAGTCACTCCTTGCTAGAATTGTAGCGGCTCACTATACAGATGAGAAAACTGAGGCCTGCATAGGAAACGACTTCCCCGGCCTCGGGCCTCTTGGGAGGGGGAAGAGAGTCCAGCTTCATTGACTCCCCAGCTCAGCTCTCTTTCTGCTGCAACCAGGGTGGTTTATAAAGATTTTGTGCAACATTTAACATGAACAGGCTGATTCCAAACACAATTCACATCCTTCACTGTGCACCTAACTGCTGAAAGCGCCTGTGATTCCCCAGGCCATTGAAAGACTCCCTGAGTGTCATTGCCGGCTTCAGGAGCCACACCTGTGTTCCTAATCTTAAATTCATTCCAGGAGTGGGGGATAGAGGCCTAAATGTAAACAGCGGTCTTTTGGGTGGTAGGATTCCAAGTGATTTTCATTTTCTTCTCTCAAATCATCTGTATTTTTAACTCTCTGCAGCACAGATACATTATGTGAACAATATAAAGTATATAAGCTGCCTTCGTTACTTGACATTTTTTCAAAACTTATATTGTAAAAAGAAACAGAAAAGAAGTCCATGTCAGTTTATGATTTTTTAAAAGACCACAAATATGTACATCAAAATTTTGAACACTGATTATCTTTTGAGTCAGCCTGCTTAAATTCAAGTCACAGTTCTGCCACCCACTTCAATAGTGTCCTCATCTGTTGAGTAAAAAAAATATCCATCTCATACGGTCGTGAGAATTAAAATAATGCATGAAAAGTCTTGGAGTAGTGTCTTGTGTCTAGAAAGAGCCCGACAAATGTTATCTCTTATGATTATTATTAACAGTAAGATTTTAAAATAATGGTTACCTGAGTGGTGGGATTTTATCAAGCTTTTTTTGCTTTTCTGTATCTTGAAAAATTTTCCACAGAGAACGTGCAGTACTTTGATAATAAGTGTAATTTGTAAGAGAGAGAGGAAGGAGAGAAGGAAGGAAGGAGGGGGGAGGAAAGGAGGGAAGGAAGGAGGGAAGGAAGGAAGGAGGGAAAAAAGAAAGGAGAGAAGAAAGGAGGGAAGGAAGGAGAGAAGAAATGAAGGAGGGAAGGAAGGGGAGAAGGGAAGAAGGAAGAAAGGCAGATGTATTTACTCTGCTCAAAGCAAATGTAGTTCTGCTGTTTCAGACCTCTATTACATTTCCATTATTTTGGCCAGGTGCGGTGGCTCACACCTATAGTCCCAGCACTTTGGGAGGCTGAGGTGGGTGGATCACCTGAGGTCAAGAGTTTGAGATCAGCCTGGCCAACATGGCGAAACCCCATCTCTACTAAAAATACAAAAAAAAAAAAAAAAAAAAATTTGGCCAGGTGTGGTGGCGTGTGCCTGTAGTCCAAGCTACTCAGGAGGCTGATGCAGGAGAATTGCTTGGACCCAGGAGGGGGAGGTTTCGGTGAGCCAAGATCCCCCACTGTACTCCAGCATTGTAGGCAACAGAGTGAGACTCTGTCTCAAAAAAAAAAAAAATTCCACCATTTTACCCATAGCTGTAATATTTGCAGCTATGGCAGTCACGGCCTATGTCCCCTGGAGGTCCGTGGCAAACATTCTCACCTCCAGGAAAGCCCCTCCATCTCCTCTCCTGCTTGGCTAAATCTTCCCCATCCTTCACATCCTCAGCACCTTCCTTGGCCTGTCCCCCTCTCCATGCAGCCTGGCCTGTGCTGTTCTTGCGGGACCTCTTTCGCTCTGGGGTTTGCTGTCCAGATGTCTGATGAGTGGGAACGGGAGCCCAAGCCTTGTCTCTCAGGGGCCCATTGTGGTGTCCGCCACTCGGCGCGCATGCCCTCCCTCTCCCAGCACACCGCCTCTGCTCACACTTCATCTTTGTTCCCTGTGACTTCAGCATGCATGCAGGCCTGTTTTCAAGGCCTAGGCCCACGTTGAGCTGCAGCTGCCTTCCATGTCTCTCAGTTCACATTTCTAAAAGGGAGCATTTGGTTGGCCTAGGGCCTCTTTTTCAGCCCCTTCATAGGTCAAAGGAGGGTTGGCTGCAAAGGGCTGGGTCTGGGGGCCTGGGCCAATGTTGCAGGATGGAGCAGAGACAGGGCTGTCCCCAGGACTGGGTAGGGGTGGTGGGCGGGCTGCAGCCTGGGAGAAGTGTCCCTATGCCTTTGAGGAGTCTTCTTTCTAGAAGTGCTAAAACCAGAGGCTCTCTGGACACACTGCAGACCCAGATGTGGATATGGGAGAAAGGAACCTCTTTGACTCTCCTTTTGTTTTGGGGGATGGGCTATAGATTGAGGCAAAAAGGGGGTGAGGAGGGCCTGAATTTCTGCATGAGAACCAAGGGTAGTGGCACCCTGTTCTGTTCATGTCCTGGCCCTGGAATCCATGGTCTCTTCCACATGGCCTTCCTGAGTTGTACAAATGCAAGTGTAAGTGGCAATCTGACAACTTCAAAGGGCACTGCTTAGGGGAGGTGGGTAGGGAGGGCTGCTTGGAAGACGTGAGACTAAAACAGGCCTTGAAGGTTGAGCAGGGTTGGCACTGGTGAGGAGAAAGAAGGCACACTAGCTGGCCAAAACCTTGTGAGCAAAAGCACCGCGCAGGGAATGGGCATGGGGTGGGAACGTGGATTCCAGCTAGCCTGGTGGTTTGCGGTCTGTTAGAGAGAGGTGGGTGAGACCAGATTACAGATGCCTTTGAAGCAGAGAGTCTCACATGGAGGCGCTCTCCTGGGGGCAAGTGTCTACATTATCAGGCCGCTGTTCTCAACAGCAGGTTTCTGAGACTTCTCCAGGCCTCTCCCCACCACCGATGGCCACCATCCAGGGGATCCAGTCGAGAGTCCCCTCCTGCAGTGCCTTCCTCACTCATCACATCCTTCAGCTGGCCAGATTTCCTGACTCTCCTCTTAACCTAATCAACCCATTTCCTAGCATGCCTGCAGACCATCTGCTGGAGAGGGGAGTGAGATAACAGACATAAGCACTGCTCTCAACGTCTTAAGAGCTGCTTGGGGGAGATAGACATGGGTAGGGCAGTTTCATGTTAAAGGAAGTGCTCCTGACCTGGAATACAACAGGCCTTTGGGGTGGGGGATGAGGATTGAAGCCAGGAGGGCCTCTCCACAGGGACTGCTCTCCTGGGCTCACACTGAGGGGCAGCCCTACATGCTCCAGTCACTGTCCCACCTCCCAGCTTTGCCGCACTCACTCTGCCCCCTGCCCATTGCCAAATATCCCTCCCCTTTGGGGCACTTAGTTCAAATGCCTGAGAGAGAACCTCATTGAGCCTGGCCCCAAATCAAGTTCAGTGTAAGACCAAGGGGACCACCCTGATGCAATCAGCTGTGACCAGAAGGAAGGCCATGGGGTTCACCCAGGACCAGTAGGGGGTGTGTGGAGGTGTGGGCACAGCAGACAGACACAGTGAAAAATTTTGCATGTATCCAATTATTTCTTCATTTAACATACTGTCCCATGAGAAAGTGTTGCTGAAATTTCTTTCATTTTGCTATTAATGGTTTTTGAAAACCATAAGTTTAGTAATATGGCCACTATTCATTGGAAATAAACATTTATACTAAATTGTTTTTCTGAAGTAGTAGGGGAAAATGTATTACCTTAATTATCACAAACTTTTTTTTTTCTTAAAAGAATTTTTCTTTCCTGTTGGAAACCTTTGGGGATTACTTATTGGCGTAATTTCTCTGTTATGTCTCAAATGGTTTAAAAGTATTTATTGCTTCTGTGAGATGACAAACTATGAAATACTGATTTAACCTTTGATGGAAAAAAGAAAAATGTCTCTAGTTTCAATTAGAAGCTACTTAGAAAAACAGTGCCTATAATACTTAGCCCATTGTTTAAATTTTGTTAAAATTTATAAACAAAAGGTGAATTGAAATTTGGAAACAAAAATCAGCCAAGACCTCACTGCACCAGCCACCTGTACATTTTGACACATCTTTCCATGTTTGAATAATCTGCAGAAGCCCCTTGATCATGATCAATAATCCAACACATTTTCAATAGTCCTAGACTTTCCAGTATGCCTCCATTCCACAAATGTTTTGAAAATTTGCCAGCTTTTCAGAGATGCATGAATAGTGTCATACAAATAATTGACAGTACTGAGATCACTTCAGAGTTCTTTCATATCCCGACAAATCTCAACACCAATAACTCCCCAAGATGTACATGACAATGTGTGTATAAAGCTTTTGGCTCATCTTCCATAAACGTTGTGGCAACACATTAAATCTTCCACTTATATCAGCAGCTCCAGTGTAGACACAGCCATACATTTTATTAAAATCGGCGTCCATAATAATTGGGTGTGAGAGCTTCCCAGTGATCTTATCCATACCCATGTGATACAGTTTGAATGTGTGTCCCTTCCAAATCTCATGTTGAGCTGTGATCCCCAATGCTGGACGTTGGGCTTAGTGGAGGTATTGAATCATAGGGGTGGATCTCTCATGACTGGCCCGGAGGTGCCCTCTGAGTTTGAGTTGTTTAGGAGTCTGGGACCTCCCCTCACCCCTTCCTCCCCCTCTCACCATGTGACATGCCTGCCCCCAGTTTGATATCCGCCATTAGTGAAAGCTCCCTGGGGCCTCACCAGAAGCTGAGCACATGCTGAGCCAGGCTTGCACAGCCTGCAAATACATGAGCCAACTCAACTTCTTGTCTTTATAAATTACCCAGTCTCAGGTATTTCTTTATAGCAACACAAAAACAGACTAACACGTCGTAGCACCTGTGAAGGGCTGTTTAATTAAGAGGGCCTTGGACATTTTCTGCAGGGAGCTTGCACAGGTTGAGAGCTAGGCACCATTATACCCTCAGCTGTCTCATTGCATCTTATGAGTGGTTTATGGAAACAACACCCATGTATATTATTTCATTAATAATTCTAAATAATTGCTATGTGCCAGACACTATTACTATTCTAAGTGCTTTACATATATACACACTCATTGGATCCTTCCAAAAAACTCTAAGGTAGGTTTTATGATTTATTCCCATTTTTCAGATAAGGAAATTAGCACTGAAAGGGTAAGTAACTTGCAAGTTTCACAAGTTCGCACAATTTGTAGAAACCCACTTAAATTAGTTATGAAGTCCTCTTTTTTTATTTCAAACTCAAAACACTTGCCTTCATTTACAAATTAGATTCCCTGTGCCCATGACAGACACAATTTACCCAGAAATAAAATATCTTCAGCTTCAAATACATCCTACTTTCCTCATTAGGTTTTAGTTAATCAGGTAATGCTTCACAAAAGACAGTGTATGTCACGAAAAAGTGTATGTTTACTATAAAACTACACCAGATATAAATGCATTTTATGTTTTTTCTGGTGTTCTGAAAACTTACAGAAAATTTTTTCCAGTTATGATTGCTCTTTCCTTCCTGAATTGTTTTAGCAGAACAACTAGAATGAGTAACAGAATTGCATGTCCTTTATAGTGCTCTGTTCCATCCATGAAAAATCCAATTACTCAGATTTTTTTTTTTAATGTTTTCATTTGCCTTGAACTTTTTGTACTTTAAAGGTAGTTTAGGGGTGAGGAGACCCATTACTTCCTTTCAAATTTCAAGCCATGTGCAGAATCTTGGCTTAAAACATGTTCTTCTCCCTACCCACCCTCATGTCAACTCACATTTCCTCTTGATGATGAAATATTTGACTACTTCTGACTATTATTATTGGCATCATGATTTGGTGATAAACTCTTGGAAATTTTTGTGAAAAACAGAAACTCAAACCTTTGTTTTGACATCACTTTTTAGATTCCTGTGATTTAAGTATTTATTTAGAATTGCTCAGTGATTGTGTTCCATCTACAAGAAGAGAATGCCAATGACAGATTCTCTAACACTTCTTGTTAAGACACTTTCCATGTTTTCTCAGTTATTTTCTAACAAGATTAATGTCCCAAAGCAAGGCTCTTTCAGCCTAGTGGCGCACTCCTGCTTTAGCCTAGAACCATGGATTTAAGGTTTTTCTCCCAACTATTGTTTTTATTAAGAAACTATTTTATTGCTGTTTAATTATCTTTTGTCCTAGTTTTTTAAATTCTATTTTTTTTTCCTCTTACTAATTTGGAAGTAATAGCCCATTTCTATTCCTTGGATGGCATATTTCATTTCTCCAAATCTAATCATCATCTTTACTCTCCTTTAGGAAAAATGTACGATCCAAACGTACTTTAACATTAATCACCACACTGCCCCAACTTAGATGCTGTTGTTGTTCAATATTTATTTCTATTTTTTAGTCCCACAAATTATAAAAGGACATTACTGTTTTATATAGTCAATATTCATTTATATTGTATTAACTTTACTCACTATTCACCTTTTCAGCTCAGACATTTTTTTCGACAATAATTTTCCTTCTGCCTAAAATTCCTGTAATGAGGGTCAGTTGGTAGAAATTTTCATTTTTTATTTATTTGAAAATGTCTATTTCACTCTTATTTTGAAAGACAATTTTTGCTGGAAATACAATTCTAGGTTGTAAGTTATTTTCTCTCAGTGCTTTGAAAATAACAAAGTTATATATATGTAATAACTACATATATAGTTATCTTCAAAGATGCATCCCACTCTCTCCTGGTATCCACTGTTGAGAATTGGTTGTCAGTCCACTTGTCACTTTCTAATAATCTATATTTTCTCTCTGGCTACTTTTTCTTTCTGTATTCTTTTTTTAAAGACAGGTTCTCATTCTGTCGCCCAGGCTGGAGTGAAGTGGCATGAGCTCAGCTCACTGCAACCTCCGCCTCCCAGGTTCAAATAATTCTCCTGCCTCAGCCTCCCAAGTAGCTGGGACTACAGGTGCACGCCACCACGCCCAGCTAATTTTTGCATTTTTAGTAGAGATGGGGTTTCACCATATTTCCCAGGCTGGTCTCAAACTCCTAGCCTCAAGTGATCTGCTCGCCTTGGCCTCCCAAAGTGCTGGGATTATAGGCATGAGCCACCACGCCTGTCCTCTCTCTAGCTACTTTTAAGATCCCTTTTCCTTGCCCATTCTGTAATTACATTACCTATATGTAGATTTATCTATCTTGTTGGATTTATTTTAAGGATTGGTATCTTAATTTTCTTTTGCTTACAACAGAATACCTAAAATTAGGTAATTTATAAAGAAAATAAATTTATTTCTTACACTTATGGAGGCTGAGAAGTCCAAGGTTGAGGGGTTACATTTGGTGAGAGTCTTTTTAGTCCCAAGGCAGTGCAGGGAATCACGTGGAGAGGAAGCTAAAATGCTAGCTCAGGTTGCTCTTTCTCTTCTTATAAAGCCACCAGTCTCACTCCCATGATAACTCATTAACCCACTAAACCATTAATGGTTTAGTCTACTCATGGGGACAGAGCCCTTATGACCTGATCACATCTTAAAGGCCCTACCCTTTCATACTGCCACGTTGGAGATTAAGTTTCGACATGAGTTTGGGAGGGGACAAACATTCATACCATAGCAATTGGCTTATTAAATTAAAAAAAACTCTAAGCCAAGGAAGCCTCTCCCTGAGTCCTTCTATTTTCTACTTCTAGAACCCTGGTTAGATACATGATAATCCTTCAGACACAACCCTCCATCTTCCATAACCTCTCAATGTACCCACAGCTTTGCCTTTCTCGGTGTTGCATTTCCTCGGCTCTTCTGATTTCTAGTTCATGAATTTTCTCTTCTGCTACATCTAATCTGCTAATTTCTCATTAAGTTTCTAATTTTAGTTATTACAATTTTTATTTCTCTTTGGTACTTTCCCAAATCAGTTGTGTCTTCTCTTTACACTGAGTTGTAATTTATATTCTGTAAGATGCATAAATATGAAGCATATGTCTTAATTTTCCTCTACATATACACCCATGTAAGCACTAGGCTAAAATATAGACATTTCCAGTACCTCGAAACATTCCACTGTGCCACTTACCAGTCAATAATTCATCAGAGATAACTGCTTTTCTTACTTTTGTATCTTTTTCTTTTTGAGACAAGGTCTCACTCTGTCGCCCAGGACGGAATGCAGTGGCACAATCATGGCTCCCTACAGCAGCAACCTCCTGGGCTCAGGCAATCCTGCTTCAGCCTTCCAGGTAGCTGGGACCACAGGCATGTGCCATCACACTTGACTATTTTTTTTTTTTTTTGGCAGAGACAGAGTCTTCCTATGTTGGCCAGGCTGATCTCAAACTCCTAGGCTCAAGGATCCTTCTGTCTTAGTCTCCCAAAGTGCTGGGATAACAGGTGTGAGCCACTACACCTGGCCTGCTATTCTGACTTTTATCAACATAGATTAATTTTGCCTGTTCTAAGGTACCATATAAATAGAATCTTACAGCACATACATTTTTCTCTCTAGCTTCTTTTACCCAATAATGTATTTGAGATTTATTCATGTTGCTGGATGGGTCAATAGTTGATTTTTTTTTTTTTTGCTGCATTTCATCGTATGAATCTAGCAATTTATTTATCCTGCTGTTTATGGGCATATAGATTGTTTCGAATTTTTGGTGACTGGAAACAATCACGTGTAGATATATGCACTCTTCATTTGTGCATATATCTAAGAGTAGAATGGCTGAGTGGTTATAACTTTATTTCAGACTGCCAAATAATTTTCCAGAGTTGTACCATTTTACACTCTTACGCCAGGTATTATTCAGTTTCTTTTTAATTCCCTCTTTTATTTTGTGACATATTTTATACTCTATATGTGATAATTCTAATATATATGGTCTTTTTGAAGTCCTCATTCTGTAGTTTGTGATAGTTTAGTTTCCTATATATTTGATGACTTTTGATTATGAGTTTATCTTTCTTGGAACTTTATCTGGGGAAATCGTCTGGCTATCAAATGTATTCCTCTAGAAGAGGAATAATTACACTTGTTTTCTTCTGCCAATAAATACTAAATTTTCAGCCTGGGGTCTTTTAGGGCCTCCTAAAATGTTTGGTCCCAAATCCAAGTGAGAGTGGGGCTGTGGTTGGAAACTCTGAGGAAAACATGTTTTCTCTTTTTTCCCCCTCTACACAGCATCAAAGCTGAGACAGGCACATATGCCCACCACTTCCCTTTGTTGGGGTGAAATTTTTTCTCATTCAGTCAGTAAGGATGTCACCTTTCGGGAATCTTTGCTGTGAATTCCTGCCTCGGATGAATCCCAAGTGTTATCCCTCTCACTTGGAGCCCTTTAAAACCCAAGCTCTGGGCCACCAGGGAATTGGAGTCTGCTCCAACACACACTCTAGCGTCAGAACTCACTTCCCTGTCTCAATTCAAGCTTTCTACAATCTCTGGGAAACCAGGGATTTTTCTTTACTTTTGGGCAAGTGCAACCATCATTCTAAAAGATATTTTTAAGATGGGCAAAAGATTATTAACTAATGTTGAGTGGTAAATATATGTAGGTTTGTTATACTGTTCTCGCTACAAAATATGTTTAAAATTTCACATAATGAAAGTTGGCTCTTTTAAAAAAACAATTCCCAATAGAGATTCATAGTGAGAGATTTAGGAGTGAAACATCATGATGGCCATAATTTACTTGAAAATACTTCAAGGCAGGCACAGTGGCTTATGCTTGTAATCCCAGCACTTTGGGAGGCCAAGATGGGAGGATTCCTTGAGGCAAGAAGGTCAACACCAGCCTGGACAACATGGTGAGATCCCCACCTCTCCAAATAGTAATAATAATAATAATAAAATTAGCCCAGTGCAGTCATATGCCAGTAGTCCCAGGTACTTGGGAGGCTGAGCTCAGGAGTTTGAGGAGGCAGTGAGCTATGACTGTGCCACTGCATTCCAGCCTGGGTAACAGAGAGATACCATGTTTCTGTTAAATAAATAAAATACTTCAGAGAAAAAAGGATGAGGCAAAATGGAAACATGTTAATAATGATAAAATCTAGGTTACAGGGATGTGAGTATTCATTATACTATTTTGTCTATCTTTACATATGTTTGGAAATTTTTAAAATTAAAAATCAAAATGAAACAAGCTCTTAGATGTTCTGTACTGGGAAGTCTCTCTGGACATCTAGTGTACCATATTATTAGAAACAAATTTGACATCATATTCAGATGATTACACTCACAAAGAATCTACAAATGACCCTGGTCAAATTATTCAACAACTCAGAAAATGCACAAAATGTGTTTGTTGTGTAATATAAAGCTGTTCAGATCCAGATATGAACAAATAAATTTGTATAAGTGGGCAGGTAGGAGGCAGGCAGGTCATCAGGCCAGCAGAACAACAAAATAGGTAGGGATGAGCCTATTGAAGTGTCTTGACATTGAGCTATACCAAATGGCCCCATTTTTCAATTGCATTTCATGGCCCAGATGTCTGCTGGTTGATAGTTCCATCCAGGTAATAGCAAAATCACACTTCCTCCCTCCCATAGGTCCAGCCCCTCTAGTTTTAGGGAGGTGAAACTATCTCCCAGCTCCAGCCCAAATCTCACCTGCCCTCATTCACCTCCCATTTATGCACAAGGGTCAGTGTGCCCATTCCAGAACTCCTAGGGGCTGAGCTTGCTCAGAGGCCCATTGAGCCAATCTCCCACTACATAATTATCTGATGCAAGTACATTTCCCAAAGTCCAAAAATTCCTTCTAAACTGAAATTCTGAGTGAGCATTCAGCAGAACAGCTCAGGGTGGGCTTGGCAATTCCGGTCAAAACACTCTCTACCAAATTAGCTGGGTGTGGTGGCAAAGACCTATAGTCCCAGCTACTTGGGAGGCTGAACCAAGATTGCTTAAGCCCAGGAGTTTGAGGCTGCAGTCAGCTATGATTGCATCACTGCACTCTAGCCTAGGTGACAGAGTGACACTCTGTCACACACACAAAAAAGTCCTCTACCAGTGGGAAATGAAAATATATGCCTCCCTACCCTTCATTTTCCAGTTTGATGGAGAACACTTTGAATCAGAATGCATATATATTCCCAAGAAGGAACCCTAATTTTCAGGGACAGAGCAGACTAGACCCAAATGTTGAAAAGAAACATTTCGCTAAGTTAACCTGCAAAAATGATATCCTGTTAAAGAGAAGACATTTATACATTATGCAGAACACTTGAGTTTGTGATCTCTAGTAGATTCCATTAGAGAATTAAGTCTTTGGTTTATCTTTGCAAAAATGAGGCATCCATTGAAGTGGTTTATCTTTACATTTACAAGGCATCCATTGAAGTGGTTTTTTTGTTTTGTTTTGTTTTGTTTTTCCGGAAGAAAGGGATATTTGCTCCAAGTTCACACATTTTATGTAATAGAGTCACACTCGAAACTTGGAATTTATAGTCCTTCCCACTCAAGAGTTTAGCCAATTATTGGGCAGGCTCTTAGTTCGAACTGTCTGGGTTTCCTTTCCCAGCAGTCAGAGGCTCTGCAAGAAGCATCCTCTTCAAAGATGGGGCCTAGGATGGGAAGCCCACCCTGAGAGTCAGGCAAGAATTCCAGCTCTCTTGGGAGGTGTGGCAAACCTTACAGGGCAAGGATTGTATCTTCTTTCATTCTATTATGATGAAAACTTGCATTTTTACACATCTCAGAACAAATGGAACCTTGAGTCATGTTTCTCACATTTATATGTTCAGTCAACAAATCTTTAATGAGCATTTATTATATGCCAGGCAACCATGTTGTGTTGAAAAAAACAGCAGTGAACAAAATAGACGTTCTCATGAAGTTAGCATTCTAAACAGTTGTCTATGTACACTATTGACAATCTTCCTCCTCTCAGAAGTTAGACTGATACATGCTCTGCAGTTTGTTTTTTTTTTTGGTTTTTTTTTTTTTTTTTTTTTTTTTAGGAAGGTTCTCACCCTGTCACCCCGGCTGGAGTAGAGTGGTGTGACCATGGCTGACTGCAGCCTTGAACTCTTAGGCTCAAGTGATTCTCCCACCTCAGCCCCCAGAGTAGCTGGGACTACAGGCATGTACCATGATGCCTGGCTAATATTTTTAATTTTTTGTAGACACAGGGTTGCCCAGGCTGGTCTTGAACCCCTGGTCTCAAGCAGTCTTTCTGGTGCAGCCTCCCAAACTGCTGAGATTACAGGTGTAAGCCATTGTACCTGGCTTGGAGTAATGTTTCTGAGCAAAGCAAATGTACAGGACATGCACAGAGACCACAGAGTCCCTGGACGAATGCCCTGGCTGGTGGCAGTATTGTCAGGGGGCAGGCTACCCAAAGGTGAGCAGAAGACATGAGGCTAGAAAGGTACAACTTGCTCATGAAAGGCCTTGAATGCCAAGCTTAGAAGTTCAAACTTTATTGAAACAGTGACACTAACGGTTAATGTTTACTGAGTGCTTACTATGTGCTAAGAGCTACGCATGAACCACCTCATTCTAATTCTCTTAACTCTTCAGAGTAGGTCTTACTAAGATTGCTGATGAAAAACTGAGTCACAGAGAGGTAAAGAAACAACCCTGAGTTCCAGAGTGCTGTGAAAAAATTTTAACAGGTTAGAGTTGTGTTGTAGAAATCTGGTACCAGCCACGTGTAAGATGAATTGTAGAGAGAGATCACAAATGGCTATCATGAAAGAATCACTGGGAAAAGGTAACAAGAACCCAAATCAGAGGCAAGGAGAACTGAAAGAAATGAAAGAGTGCAAAGACGAACTGATGTGCAGAGCAGTGACCGAGAGAAAGGGGATATCACAGATGCCTTTTAGCTGCTGAGCCTGGGTGTCCTGCAGAAAGGGGGAGCCATTATCAGAAGAGAGAAGCCAGAGAGGCACAGACTTCGTGGGGATGACACTGAGCTCAGTTTGGGGGTATGGTGAGTGTCTAGGGAACCTGTAGGACCCCTCCAGGAAGCATCTCATAAGCATCTGAAAATCAGTGACTTGACCTGGGGAAAAATATAGGGCTGGCATTACAAACCTGCCAGGGTCTGCATTATGGTATTGGTTGAAACTGTGGGAATGGATAATGATAAAAGATAGATAGATATAGATAGATAGATAGATAGATAGATAGATAGATAGATAGATGATAGAAAGATAGATAGGTAGATAGATGGCATAATACGTAGAATGAGGGAAAGGCTAAGGATAAAGATGTCTTCATGGATACCCACAGTTAGGAGAAGAAAGTGGAGCCCATGAAGGAACAACTCCCAGAGGTGGCAGATCCAGGCAAGCATCTTTTTTGAAAAATAAAGGGAAGAGAGTTTCCAAAGGAAAAGGAGGTTGAAGGTGCTCAAATGCTGAGAAGCCTATGAACAACTGTGACTAAAAAAGACTCAAATTTGGAAATAAAGTGAACTAATGAACATTTCAAAGGATAAAGAGAGATTCTTAAAGTCCGCCTGTGAAATAACTGTATAGAATATTTCCAGAGGCCAAACTGGTGACAATGAATCAAAGGAATTAAAATATTGCATATCTGGAAATTATATGGCTAGAAATATGTAGAAAAGAAACACACATGCAGTAAGATAAAGCTATGGAGCTGTTTGTCAAAATTTTGTAAACACAGTGAAAATTAATAAACTATATAAATAATATTTAATGAGAGGCAAAGATGCTTTGATTGATTAAAGATAAAGAAGTTACAATAATATGTACAGTATGATACTTTTTTAAAAAAGGGAGACACATATAGAAAGATCTGGAAGGATATACTATAAGAATTTCACAAGGTTGTTTCTGGGTAATAGGATTGAGCAATTATAAGATCTCTGTTTTCCCTTTACTCCCTCCTTTTAGATTATCTGTATTTTTTATAACTATGTCCAAAAGAAATATAATGTGAGACACATATGTAATTTTAAATGTTCTAGTGGCTTAATAAAATAAAATTAACTTAAGATATTTTATTGTACTCAATATATCCATTACTATGCATAATCAATATAGAAAATATTAATATTTAAATTTTTTAGCACTAAGCCTATTTAAACACTGAATGCACTGGGTATTCACATTTACAGAACATCTCAATTTGGGCCATCCACTTCTCAGGCACCATATAACCACATTTGGCTCCTAGCTTCTATATTGGACAGCACAGCTCTATGAAATAATAGCAGTTAATGTTTATCAAAAGCCTACTATGTTCCAGGCACTGCTCTAAGTTCATTAGGTGGAGATTATAATTCATTTAGTCTCAGTAACTCCACGAAGTTGAATTTATTGTGATCTCCATAAGCACATGTTGCTTTCATCCTAACACTATAATGAAATGTCTGGAGCTTTTGCAAGCCATTTTCCTAATATGATGGGTGTCCAAGTCTGGTTGCAAAGGCTTGGGTAGAGGGCAAGTGAGAGAGCTGGAGAGAGACTAAAAATCATTCAAGAAGTTTTGTCAACAGACTGAGGGAAAGACAAGTCAACAGATTGAGGGAAACATGAGGGCAGAAACCTCTTTGTAAGGCAAGGAGACATAAAGATGAAGTCAGGCTGAATAGGAAAGAGGGAGGAGAAAGGTGAAAGAGAGATGGCTGGGGGTGTTGCTGGTCCAAATTCTCACAAGAGCTCTGTTGGAGAAACATTGCCTGGCTTGTGCTGGGGAGAGATGTACATAGCAGCTTCCCAGCTAGAGGGAGCAGGGAGTCTTGGCCTGATGAGGGAGACAGATGGAGACACAACCCCATCGCGCAGGTGAATGCTATGAAAGAATGGGGTGGGGGCTTCCCAGGGAGATAACCAAGTTGTAAAGAATGAAGTTAGAGAGCAAAGAAGCCAAAGGAAAAGGATATAGACTTGAGAATTACATAACTGGACAACTGAGTACTGATTGAATGTGGAGGATGAGAGAGTGAGGATTTGAGGTGATTCCCAAGTTCTCCGCATGGACAAAGGCAGGGCAGTAACTTGAATCGAGTGCTTCTCTGGAGTCAAACATTGATCCAGTGCACACATATGTTATCTCATTTAATCCTCACAGAGGTCCCATATAATGCTTGCCATTTCACAGATATGAAAGCTGAGGCAAAATAATTGGCCCGGGGCTCACCACTAATAAACAAGAGAGTCTGGATTGGGGGCCAGCTTATTCCAGAGACAGAGGGAGCGAGGGAAAGAAAACGTTAATGTGGGGCCAGAGCCACAACAGGTAGGCCAGGCTGTATCAGCCTAGGAGGCATCGGGCTGTTCTCCAGAAAGTGAGGCTCTGGGTTGCAGGAGATGGGAACTCCAGGAAGTGCGTGGGAGATTGGACCGGGCAAAGTGAAAGGTAAGCCACCTGAAGATAGGTGCTGTGTAGGGTAATCCAGCGTGAGAAGCCTCCGGTCTCTGGCAGAGCTCAGCGGCTTGGGTGGGAGGAAAGGAAGGGCAGGGAACAGAAGCTGGTGGGGGAAACAGGTTTTGGTTAATATGTGCAGCTATCCGGTGGTGAAGAGGAGAAATACTTGTATATAAGACCAGTTGTAGGGGATGGTGATAGAGGGGGCAGTATGAGACTTTGGGAGGAGCGGGGCAGGGGAGATGGCACAAGAGGAGATTGGGTGGGGGTGGGGGCACTGATACTGAATCCAGAACACAGTGGCAGGCTTAGAGACCCCCTTGCAGGTGACATATTCTTCTCTTAACCTGCCGCAGGGGAAACTACAGGAGAAGAGGTCCTAAGAAAAGTGAAAATAGAGGAAACTGGGGAAGGGATAGAGATAAGCAGAGCTATGGAAGAAAAGGAAGAAAATTAGGGAATTACAGGAGAGGAAGTTGACAGAAAGGGGCCCTGGGAGAGGGAAAGATGAGGGAGGATGAAAACAGAGTTGCTATCGCCCAGCCATTCCAGCCACCCCCTCCCTGTCCCCAAGGAAGTCTGCGGCTGCATCCTGGTAGGGATGGAATGGGAGTGGAACCTAGGTCAGGCTGGGACCCCTGGGCTGTCCCAGCCCAACCGAGACGGTGACCAGACTCAAGTTACTGATCCTCTGCTGTTTCCTCATCTGTAAAGTGGAGTTAATGACAGACATCTGCATGTCAACATTTTTGTTGTTTGTTTTAGAGATGGGATCTCCCTGTGTCTCCCAGGCTGGAGTGCGGTGGTCGGATCACGGCTCACTGCAGCCTCGACCTCCTGGGCTCGAGAGATCTTCCTGCCTAAGCCTTCCCGAGTAGAGGTGTCAGCATTTGAAAGCTTCGCAAGGGAAAGTGGTGTTATAATAAAGGTCTATCGATTTAGATATGAACAAGTATACCCAGAGCCACACGAATGAAAAGAGATAGTCAGTGTAGATGCGAGTCTAGGGCAAGCGGTGGATTCCAAGCTCCACTTGACCAGTTAAAGTTCGCGGCCCCTGGCCAGCCTCGCGGTGGGGGTGGGAGGCGGGGATCTGCGACAGGACTGGTGGGATTCATTCATAAGCTAAGAGCGCAAGTCCCTGGGGCCAGGTTCAGCTTGCTGGGCTCCCGTCTTGTCTCAGCCCCCAGCGCTTGCTCTGTCGCTGCAGAGCACAGGCCCAGGCAACGTTTACCCAACTGAACCCGCATCCCTGTGGGAACCTTGCTTCAACAAAATCCCGTCGTTGTCTCCTTCTATATGGAACGAAAATCTCCTTCTGTACCTCTGCCCACTTCCGCGCCCCCTCTCCCTCAGAGATACGGCCTGGTCGGGTCCTGGTCCCCCACTTCCCCTTTTCCCAGACTGAGGGTGGGAAAAGGAGGAGGGCGAAGAAATCGGGGGAGAAAAAGTCGGGAGGGAGGGGAGCCGGGAGGCAGGAGAAGGGGAAGATAAAGCGCCTGAGACAGAAACGGGAGAGAGGAAAAGACCATCACAGAAAGCCGGAAATCTTCGGAGAGGCCCGAGAAAGAGACACCGGCGCTCGCCACGGATTCCATCACTCCTTACGAAGGCGCCTCGGCGGTGTCTGCGCCGGGCCAGGCCCCGGGGTTCCTAGGACGCGTAGGAGTGCAGGGTGCGGCCGCCTCGCCTCCCCGCCCCTGGCCGCCCATCCCCACCTCGCCCAAGGGGGCCGGAACGGCGTCGGCGCGCGGGGGCTTTTCGGAGCAGTGGAGTGGAAAATAGACTTTAACCCGCTTTGTGGCGGCCGGGGCGCCCGGAGCGCTCTGCAAACCGCGGCTCCCGGCGCTCAGGCGGGCCGCTGCCAAGACCCGGCCTGGAGTCCCCGCAGAGTTGCGCGGCGCGCGGACCCCGTGGCTTTGGGGCGTCGACAGGCCCAGCCCGGATCCGCGCGCCAGGGCAGCGCTCAGGCCGCTCGGACGGACCCTGGCAGCGTCGAGGAAGCAGAACTCTCTGCGGCCCCCTCTCCGCGGTGCGCTGGCAAGGTCAAGGTCCCAGCCTCCCCACCGCAGCCCGCGCCCTCCTAGGCCTCGCAGCGGCGCCTTCCTACGGCCTGGAAGGTCGGGGTGGGAAAGTTTGCGGAGTCCAGGCTCTCGCGGCCAGTCGTCCTCTCGCCCCCGGGGAATTCGTGCGCAACACGGAAACTGGCCGGAGCACAGTCGTCCGCCGTTCTGCGGTCACGGGTGGAAGGTGAAGGTCGAGGGTGGTCAGGCTGCCGCTGCGTGTCCAGACGGCCGGCGTGTCCTCTCGGGATGGGCTCGGGCTATTGGCCAGCTTCAGTTGAAGCCACAGTGTCTCTGAGGCCCTGGCCTGGTCCGGCCCACCGACACTTGAGCCCCACGAGGAGAAAAGGCGTGGAAGGTGGATCGCCCTGCTCCGAGGCCCGCCGTTCTGGTCCGAGCCGGTCGCGGCGCCATGGCTGGGCACAGGAGTTGCTTCTAGCCCCGCGAACAGCTGGAGGGCTGCAGTGTGACCGCTCCGGCGGCTTCTCCAGCACAGTTCCCCTCCTGGCCCCTCGGGAAGGGAGTGAGCGTCCCCTTTCCAAAGCTGTCCCCGTGACGTCCAGAAAGCGCGAAACCTCAGGAACAAGGCCGCAGCTTCAGACCGCGGCCCAGGAGGTCGATGGTGGTTGAGTGGGAGGGTCCCGGAAACCAGGGGAGCAGAGAGCTGGTTTTCGCGAAAACCAATGTGTTGGACCCCAAACACCCACCCTCCGCTCGGATCCAAGTTCTCAGAACTGAAACGACATCCCGGGACGAATGGGAGAGTTCGGTTGGGCTACACACCGGGAAGCGGGGGTTGGAATTTAGCTCCAAGCCCTTCGGACGCCTTCTTCTGCTCCCGCGTGGGTTGAGACGGCGGCAGCGGCCACCAGACTCAGCTAAAGGGCGGAGTCGCGAGGAGAAGGCAGTGGCGAGGGGAGGAGAAGGCAGTGGCGAGGGTAGGAGGAGGCCTAGATCTCCCCGCGAAGGCTCCAGTCCGGCTTTTTCCTCCGACTGCGGGCTCCCTCCCCACCCGCCGTCCCTCGCCCCGCCCCGCCCCGCCCCCCACCTTGGGGCAGGTGAGCGGCGGCCAATGGGCGAGCGCGGGGCAGGTGCCCGCTAACTCGCGCCTCGCAGCGCTGGGCGACCGGGGCCTGGCCGGGCAGTGCGGGGAGACCGGGGTCTGGGGTCGGTCCCGGCGGGACTCCGAAAGGAGGGAGCCGGGCTCAGCCCTCGGGCCTTACCGGCAGCTCGCAGCCTCGCACGGAGCCCGCGCCTGTGCGGGCGCCTGGAGCTGCTCGCTCCGCCGCAGCAGCCGCGGCGCCTGGCTGTGCGCTGTGGCCGGACCCCGCGCTCGCTCGCTCACACACCCCTCGCCAGTCCGCGCCTGGCTCGCCCGCGGGGGCCGAGCGCGAGCGGGCGGGCGGGGGAGGTGAGGGGTGCGGGCGGGTGTGCATGTGCCTGGCTGGGTGCACACCCCGCACGGCGGCGGCGCCAGGACGCGGAGTGCTCCCCAGAGCCCGGCTGCTTCGCACAGCTCCGGCGGCTGCGACCATGTTCCAGCCCGCGGCCAAGCGCGGCTTTACCATAGAGTCCTTGGTGGCCAAGGACGGCGGGACCGGCGGGGGCACTGGCGGCGGGGGCGCGGGCTCCCATCTCCTGGCGGCGGCTGCCTCCGAGGAACCGCTCCGGCCCACGGCGCTCAACTACCCTCACCCCAGCGCGGCCGAGGCGGCCTTCGTGAGTGGCTTCCCCGCCGCGGCCGCCGCGGGCGCCGGCCGATCGCTCTACGGTGGGCCCGAGCTCGTGTTCCCTGAGGCCATGAACCACCCCGCGCTGACAGTGCACCCGGCTCACCAGCTGGGCGCCTCCCCGCTGCAGCCCCCGCACTCCTTCTTCGGCGCCCAGCACCGGGACCCTCTCCATTTCTACCCCTGGGTCCTGCGGAACCGCTTCTTCGGCCACCGCTTCCAGGGTGAGTGCCCACGCTGTGCCCGCCAAGGCGGCCGGCCGGCGCCCGCGCTGCGGCGATGCGGGGGAGGTTTGGGGGCGCCTGGGGCTGCTCAGAAGTTACTGCCCGGAAGGCTGCGGGTCCGCGGAGGTAGATTCCCAGGTAGGGAAGAGCCGTGCGGGACCCACCGGCGCCTCTGCCGCGTTGATCGCTCTCCCAGGAAACCAGGTGGAGACCTCCAGGCTTTTCTAGAAACGATAACAGTTCGGACGCAAGCCCAGGCGCGTCCTTGGAGCCTCTGCTGGCCCTCGCCGCGGCCTGCCCAATTCTCTCTCCCGGCTGAGCCAGTCTCAGTCCCAGAGTACAACTTCCCCGGCTCTCCCTCCACCCTGCTTGACCTAGCACCACACTTCGCTCGCATGTCCACTACCACCTCCCAGACCTCAGCCTTCGCTGGCGCGTCCGGGCAGGGGAAAGTCCATCCTCGTGCCCCAGCTCTGTGGGACGCAAGGGCAGCGGGGAGGGCGAATCGGGAGAGTTAATGTTCAGTGTGGAGGGCCTGGCTGTCTTGGGATGTTTCTCGGTAACCTTGGCCCGACTTCTCCAAGTCACACGTGCCTCCCCTACCCAAGGTGGGGAGGGTTTGCTATAAGCAAACTGGCTTCCGCCGTTGTTAGCCGCCTTCGGGCGGGAGCCCACCCGGCTGCTGGAGTACTGAGAGGCCAGTCTTCCCGGGCAGGGGGTAGGGGCAGAGGGCCTTTAAGGTCGTAGCCAGTCGGAGCCCCGGAGTTTGCACCCTGCAGTCGGCTTGCTAATAAGGGTCCCCACTATTCTTACACACACACACACACACACACACACACACACACACACACACACACACACACACAGACATGTTTCAATTATTTGACTTTCCCGGAGAAAAGAGAGTTGCATTTGTTGGAGTTCGTTTTCTTCCTTGAAATTTGTTGGAGTTTTTCTTTTATTTCTTTTTAAAGAGTGGCCTTGATTTGTACAGTAATCGATTTAGTTTCCAGTTTTATTTTACTAGTGTACACCAGACCACAGCCTTGTGAGGAGGGTCTATGGCTCAGAGCTAGGTAACTCGGCTTTTGGAGAAACAAATCAAAGGGGCATGGCTGGAGCTTCGGCTCCGGGAGCTAATGTGACGGTCTACCATTAGATGTTTGGCACAATTATTTAGATAATAAAATGAAAATTACCTCTTGACGCTTTGACTTTCACACAAAGCCGCCTTCCCAGGTCCCGATTGATTTGTCAGGCAATTTTTTCAGCCCCACCTGGCCAATAGATGCTGACCTGGCAGATCCCACAAAACCAGAGAACGTAATTACCAGAATAAGAATTGTTGTGGGCAGCTTTATCTCCTCTTTGAAGATTTCAAAGACTTGCCCAAATCCAAATCCGGAAAAAACAAAAATGCCTACAATGTCCTCTGCCTTGGGCAAGAGTTTCTGCCACTTAAAAATAAATGTTTACTGATAAAATGAGGATGTTTTCAAAATTGAGCAATCTACCGTGGTCCTCAGTGGGCTCGCCTGGGTCTCGAAACCTGGCGCCCAGGGGCCGAGTTGGAGTTGAGTTGGGACAGTGTGGGAGCCCTCAGTCCACTGAGGCCCGCGGAGGGGCCGGCGGGTTGGAGGCTGGTGGAGGGACAGGGGCTGGGAGGAGAGGGCGGGGCCGCTCTTAAGTCCTGTGGCCTCCAGCGGTTCGTACCCTCGGCTTCAAATACAGTGCCCGACGCCCTTCGCGCCGTGGTTCCCGCCTCTGGGCGCCGAGGGTCGGGGGCGCCTCGAGAGAGATCCAGCTCCGGCTCTGAGCGTCTCCAGCCGGGCGAGGCGAATAAATCCTCCTCAAAACCCTCCTGGAATCTGCCGCCGCTCACCGAGCCCTCAATTCCAGCGGGTACGTTATCGAGTTACACAAACAGTTGGATTTTTCTCTCAAGAACTGAGTCTGGACGCGGAGATGAACCCAAGTGTGGCTGCATTTTCAGACCCGGAAATCCGTTGGGTACTGAAGGACTTTTCGAACCCCGAAGCGCTGTGGCTTCGGGGCCCATCGTCGCCGCGGCGCTCCCCAGCAGCTCTGCGCCCTCCGGTCCCGGCCAGGCCTCGGGGCTGGGAGCCGAGCCGTCTCGGGCCCTCCGGCGCCGCGTTTTCTAGAGAACCGGGTCTCAGCGATGCTCATTTTAGCCCCGTTTTAATGCAACAAACGAAACCCCACACGAACGAAAAGGAACATGTCTGTGCTGTGTGCGTAGCGCGCTTGGGCGCCGCGGTCCTGGCGCGCGGGGAAGCGGCGTCTCCGCTTACCGAGGCGGTGGAAGGGGAAAAGCGAATGCGGAATCGTCCCGGACCCCGAAGGTCGGGGCTGCTCACGACGCCCGAAGGGGAGAGGCAGACGAAGACCAGGAGTGGGCCGCTTTTCGGTGCTGTTTCCCCGAGATCAGGAACTTTCCGGGCCTGGGAGCAACGCCGGGATGGGGCTGTAGAGACCCAGCTCCACCCCCACCCGCAGCGAAAATGGGCCAGAGCTTCTAAGGTCGCCTTTGTACCGACAGGAAGAGGGGGAATGAGGTTATCTCCGCTGCCCATCCTGCCTCTCCCCCTCCTAGCCCTAGGGCCCTCCGCTCAGCCGTCCGGCCCTGAGCCCCCGGCCGGCGGCGGCCTCTCCAGCAAAGACTGCAGTTCTGACGCCGGTTGTTTCGGAACCCTAGCCCCCACCTCCAGCCGCCTCATTCCTGGGATTCTGTTGCTAGTTCCCAGCCATTCCCTTGAAGGAGCCCTAAAAGAGCAGCTGTAGAAAAATCGGAGGGGTAGGGAGGCAGGGGGGAGAGGGGTGTTCATTTCCGTAGCTCCTGGGAAGGCTATGCCAGTCCCTTTCCACTTTGCTAACTGTCCTAGTCTGAAACTGACAGCCCATTCTCACAGCTCGGAACTACTAAGTCCAAACAGGCCGCACCCTAGCCCCAAGTTTGTTCTGCCCTTGTGGTCCAGTCAAGGGAAACTGAAGCCCTGGTAGTAGGGGTTCAGGCCTCCTTCCCACAGGTCAGAGGGGTACAGGTACTTGTGCACTTAAGGCATCACCCTTGTCTTTGCAGAAACCTGTAGCAATTGATCTGTTTCTCAGGATGGCTGATGTACGAAACATCCTCTTTCTAACGGGGAAACGTCCTTATTCTTTTGGAATCAAATAACCTGTCATCACTTAGCATCTTGACTAATCTTGCAGTATCCTGCTTCTCTGATGGGGTTAGAAGGACCCCTGTGTTTTTGCACATGCATGTGAATATGCCCTTTAGGACACACGCTGTCTACCACAACTGGACATGACAATGACCTGGGGCCATTTTCTCAGTAAGGCAGACCCAAAGCAACCTAGCATCTCCCTAAAATAACCAGACTTGAGGCAGAGGAGCATGTATGTTGGGCAGATGCTTGTAGCCTTCATCCTCTAATCTGGGTTTATAAAGACAAACACAGAGCACTCCACCGCACAGGTGACATTCACGACAGAATCACAACATAGTCACTGGGGCACGCACACCGGGGCGGACTGCAAACCTGCTTCCTCAGCCGCACACTGCCCTTCACACCTCTGCATCCTAATCACACACTTACAGGACTTTCCACACTGCAGCCTCACTTCTGACCAACCTGGGCCAGCCCAGCAGCTGAGGCCAAACTGCCAGCGCTGGGATGAGCCAAGCTTTCTCTGTCCCTCTCTGGTTCATTTGTCTGGAGGAAACCACTGTTGGGACTTCACCCAGGTTCATAACAATGTTGTTTTTTGAAGCAAGTTGTTAACATCAGCAAGCAGCATTTGCTTTCCACCTACCTTTCCCTGGCCTACTTCACTGGCTCCACCCCAGAGACTTTAATCTTCCTTATTCCCCACCTGGAGCAGGTTCCATATTTCTCTGCCCTTTATTTCTCTCTGCCAGACCAACTCTCCTGACCATCTATCTGTTCCACTACCCCAAGTCAAACTTCTCTTCCTTCAGTCAGACCCGAGGGCCCTAGATCTGTCCCCACTTGAATAACCAAATAGGGTGTCCCTCGTCCTTCTCTCTATGATGTGGTCCCACCATTTTTGTAGCCACACAGATCCAACCACTTGAAATTGATAAGGTGACTGGAGATTAGTGACTGACTCCTCCCAGGCAATAGTCCCCCAATCCTAGCAACTCTGTTCCACAGAAAACACCAGCAAAAAGTTGGCCTGTTTAAGTACTCAAAGCCCAGAGACTTGAAGGAAGTAAGGTCAGGCAGTTTCCACCAGAAGAGGGACAAGAACAGTTACCTGGAGAGTTTTAGCTACAGCACCTCAATTATTTGCCTTTGCTTCACTTACATAGATGTTTCCAGAGATGGGAGATGTCAACTGAATTATCCAGGTGATTGTCTTAGAGCAAATCAACAGGTCAAATCAAATCCAACCAGTAGCCATCTCTGAAGAAATTAATTGGAGCAGTCATTCCCAACAGCTAATTTGTCAAAATGTTCCATCTAGGGTTCTGTGTTGTTGGTGCATCAGGAGGCTGTTACGTGCCCTTGCATGAGGATCCATGGGTGATTTTGTCAGGGCCTGTTAGCATGTGCAACCAAGCTAGAGGCTGTGTGAAGGTTTAGTGGGGGGTTCATTGAGACAGGGGCTGTGGGTGGAGGCTTGTTTTGGCACTGATCATTCCTGACCCCCTCTCCCCTACCCCAACTTCATCCAGTCCAGAGTTATCCCCTCCTCCTGCATGTGGGAGCTGAGTCCCTATGCTGGCCAACATTTGCTAAGGGACAGTCACACTCTAAAAATCCTATACAGTAGATGGGAGAAAAAGACAGTAAGGAGGCTGGAACATATATTTACACACGCCCATGCAGAAACCAATATATCTATATCTATATATATTAGAGAGAAAGATGACATCTAGATATTTATACACATGTTTCTTTAGCAAGGGACTATTCAGGGATGAAGCTTTTCCCACCAGACAGTACTTGGAGTTTCCAGTGTGTGTGTTGGGTTGGGGGTTTGGGGCTTACCCTAGAGGCTGGGTCTCTGGACAGCCAAGGCCTGGGGAGGCAGAGGTGGAGAAGGAGGAAGAAGGAGCCTGACTTCCCAATTCCAGGTGCTGCCTGGACCACTGACCTAGCTACTGGCCTATTTATTTATACCCCTTGCAAGACAGAGCTAGAGCCTGTTGGCAGGAGTTTTTAATGAGCTAGTAGCCTGAGCATTCAGCCACAAGATTAGTGCAAGCAGGTGTGAAGGGATTGCTCCTTGGGTACCTTCTAGTTCTTGAATCTATGTTTGGCAAGGGTGTGCCTAGCACCCTGCTGCTCCCCTTATCACTTTTCTGACCCGCAGCCCTGCCTCTACCCTTAGTCCTCTTGGAGGGAGATGCTTTGTGACCAGTTAACTAAAAGCAAATGGTTGGGGCTGGCGGCCAGGGCAGCCCCTCTGGGAAAGGGCGGAGAAAGAGCGCCAAGGGACTTTTCTTGGCCACTTCCGCTGCCCCAGGCGTTGTGGATTTGGGCTAGTCGGCGCCTCGCGGGGTCTGGACCATCTCTTGGCCTAACAGAGGGATCTGCAGCGCTGTTATTCCCCGCGTCCCCACCCCCACCCCCCGCGGAGTGGCTCTCGAGTGTGGGGAGGTGTTGGGAAGGACAGTGGACTAGCAAAGGAGGGGCAAAGGGAGAAATGGGGAGTGTGTGCGTACCAAGGAATGGAGAGGGCAGGGCACGTGGGAGCGGGGCGGGAGGCCGGGCTCCGCTGGCCCCGGCTCACGGCGCCCCTTCTCTCTGTCTGTACCTGCGTGTGTTGCCGTCGGCGGCGGGGCAGCAGCCAGCGACGTGCCCCAGGACGGGCTGCTTCTGCACGGCCCCTTCGCACGCAAGCCCAAGCGGATCCGCACGGCCTTCTCGCCTTCGCAGCTGCTGCGGCTGGAGCGCGCCTTCGAAAAGAACCACTACGTAGTGGGCGCCGAGCGGAAGCAGCTGGCCGGCAGCCTCAGCCTCTCCGAGACGCAGGTAATCACCACCGGTCGCGGCCTGCCTTGTGATTGGCGCTGCGCCGGGCGCTGCGCACGGAGCCCGAGTGGAGGTGAGGGTGCGCGGGTGCAGGAGAGTCCCTGAGCCCGCTTCAGCCCAGCCTCGAGTCTCACCTGCTGGGTTCCAAAAGGCCCCCATTCCCCGCGGCGCTGCGATCAAGCCCGTCTTTAGAGCCCCTTCCTGGAGACTCTGTGCCCCTGCTGAGGCCGTAGGACTTTTGTCAAGCGCTAAGGACCTAGCAGGAGGCAGAGTAAATGCAAACTGTATCCCGAGCCCGGCTCCCAAAGACCATCACAGGGAGACCAGCTTCCCTGGGGGAAGCGGGCCACCTCGGGGGCGGGCAGCGCAGGCAGCACTGAGGCCACTGGAGCTGGCCCCAGCCCTGGCATTCCTGCAGTCCTTTCCCCACACTGTGCCGGGGCGCTCAGAGTCCTGCGGGGAGCCAGTCCGCACTGGCTTTACTGCTGTTCCTGGGCAAAACTGGTGGGGCCTTGGCTACCCACCAGCAGGGATAGTCCGGGGAGAAAGCCCAGGTGTCCTCAGACTATCAACAGAGGGGCTTAGCCAGGGAGGGGACAGCCCCTTCTTGGGGTCCGAGGGTGGTACTGATCCGGCGGCGCAGGCCCGGCTGGTAGGGCTGTGGAAGCCACAGTGTGCACTCGCCGAGCATCGGAGGGGCCTGGGCATGGTGGGAAGTAGACCCTGGGTTCTCAGGGGCTGCTCTGAATCACTGAGAAGGCTGTCGAGTGGGAGATAAACTCCAACGATGTCCAGGCTTGAACCGACTGAAATTAACAATTACTGAGTAGTATTTTTGTAACTGATCATTAATTTAAGGGAAAAAAATTAAAGAATTAGATGAAAGTTGGAGGTGGATTTGGGTTCATTGTTAAGTAAAGACTTTGCCATAAATAAATGCTGCCTGGGAGCACTGCATAAGCTCTTGGTCCACCGGGGTCCCACGTATTGGAGTGCGGCTCAGCGACCCTCAGCCCAGCTGCTGCCCTCGAGGCATATTTCAGTCTCTGGATGGGCCTTGCGTGCCTACTGGCTCCCAAATTTGCAAGAGGTCTGCCCCACGGTCCCCCAGCTCCCTCCCGGCTGAGGTCCCCTTTCCTCCTGGTTTTGCCCCTCCCAAGACACCACCGTCCCCTCCCACTTCCCGCGCAGTGAGAAGATGCCCGGCTTGGGGGGCAGCCGGAGCCTCCCTTTAGCAGCAAGAGTAGGAAGGGGGCCTAGTGAGAAAGCCCAGACTCAAACTGCATCCCCAGCTCTCTTCAGAGGATCTCACCCTCTCCTCCGTCGATGGCATTTTGGCATCTATTGTCATCATATCTCTCTGATGCCCCACTTAACAATCGACAAATCGCTAACCGGTCGGAGGCAGGACCCATGGGTTTTCCTTTTGCTGGCTGGGCTGTTCTAACTACAGGGGAAACACAAAACAAGAGTTAATTTTAAAAACGTTTCAAAGAAAGATCTGTTTAAAAAAATAAGTTAATAAAATAACACTCCCTTTTCCCTCCTGGCAGTGTTTTAAAATTATTGTTTGAAACAAGGTGTCAGTTTAAGAATGGTGTTTATAATTAACTTTATTTAAAAAGTAATATTTATTAAATTTTAATTGCAGAAGTGTAAGAAAACAAAAATGGTTTATAATCTTACCACCCACAGATTAACACTTGTTGAAATAGTGTCATTGTTTTTAAACTTTCAATTTTTTAGCTCAGTGAGAGCATTTTTAATTAACTCTCTTTCAACCTGAATCTAGCTGCCTGTCAATATTTGCTCCTAACAATGCTAGTTAGTAAGCGGACTGATTGTTTCTTTCATTTTTATTGAGACATTTCAAACATATTTTAAACAAAATCAGATAGAATAACATAATGTATCTGGCTTCATTAACTGTCAAAACTCAGGGCTAATCTTTCAGTCTATAAATGCTTTTTGCATATGGTAGAACAAAAAGAATAAGGAGAGGTTTGAGCCTGAGGAACCTTCTGTGGCAGCCTGTCCTTCCAGGTGAAGACCCTGAGATGGGAGATGGACTGGGCAGAGCTTCCCAGGCAGGCAAACACAATTTTAAATACCTGCTAACTTACTGTGTAACCCTGGGCAAGTTACTTCAACTCTCTGAGCTCTGGTTTCCTTATTGAGAAAATGGGTTGTTTAATGATTAACAAAGGTTAGTGAGCTCAAATAATATTAATCACCATCCGTAGTCCCTTCCCTTTGTTTAAGGTAGTATGTCAGATTAGTAGCATAAGATCCAAACCTGAGTGTCCTCTTAGTCCAGCGTTCTTCCTGCCTTATCTGGTTTGCATTATCAACACTGCCTTTCTATTGCCCTCATAACTTATCATTTGGAGCCAGGATATATAATTAACTACTTCTCTAGCCACCTGTTGGTACTTACCAGGCAAGCTTACCTGTCATTTGCAGCCATCAGCTATTTGTCAAGTATCAGTCACCCCCATCAGCCGCCTGCCATGCATTTCTACTGTTAATATCTATACCTGTCTCTCAAAACTCTAATCTGTCCCTAGCTGTTTTACATCTAGCCATCTACTTCTGTCTACTGTCATTAAACTGCCTCCCCAAACTGGTTAATTTATATTTCTTATTTTTCTACTAATTATATATTCTTCCTAACAATAAGTACTATTTACCCACCTGTTCATTATCTTCGTCATCTATTTTGTCTTTTCTGTGTCCACCGTTCATCTCAAACTTCATCTCTACAGAGCTATTTAGCAACTGACAACATATTCATACGTCTGCTAATGGTTATCTATTATCTTATTGGCTCTGGCTTTGTCTTCTCTCTGGGCCTCAGTTTCTGTATCTGTGAGAATGAATGACACAAATTCCAGGGTTTTTTTCTAGCCAAGTTTCTGTGGCTCCTCTACATTCTACTTCTGTGTTTCTGTATACTCCCTTCTCTGCATTCTCAGAGCTCACCGCACAGCCCCTGCCTATCGTGATATGCATCAAACTTTGCTGTTATTACTTAATTATCTGCCATGTCCAAACATCAATCTGAAGACCAGCAGCATGCATCTCTCAGGGAGATCTTAAAATACAGATTCCTGGGCCTCACCCAGGAGATTCTCTTAGGGGGTCCAGGATAGGGTGCAGGAAAAAGTTTAAAAACAGTTATCTGCGTGATTGTGATTAATAACAGGCCTGAGTATCTTCGCTCTAGGAGGCAGAGGCCAAGCCTGTCTATTTCTCCCAGCTCAGTGCCCAGGTTGGAGTAGATGCTCAGTAAACATGTATTGAATTAATGAGCACATTTCTCTTTGCCCAAACAAATACATACTAACTTTGTCAGTCACTGCCCTTGCTCTCTGCTGTCACTGCTCCCTCCCTGTCCCTCTCCTTCTATCTTTCCCTTGCACTTCCTCAGCTGATTGTTGATTTAGATTATACATATACCAGTTTGTAGATAAAACTTCTGGGAGGGTTACTCACTCAGCTCAGTGTGTGAGTGAGCTCTTAATCCAGAGCTCAGAGGTCTGTGCACTCCCAAAGCTTCACATGAGGGAGGTGCTAGGAGGTGGGCACCCTGAGTGCCTGTATGTGTATAGTAGGAGTGGGGTATTTGTGCTGGGAAGGCCAGTGCGTCAATCTAGGAGGTGAGGGAAGAGCCCTAGACAGGGGCTAGTTCTACCTTCGGGTTCTAATGACTTGCTCATCACTGCTATGGTGCAGCCCTGGAGGATGACGAGGAAGGTACCCGTCCAAGCTTCAGTTCTGGTGGCTGGTTGGGCAGACCCGGGCCTGGGTCATTTCAGAGGCTCAGGTTGAATGAGTGTGTATAATGGATGTGTGCAAGATGTGTCTGCACATCGTGTGGGGCACCAACGGGCTTCATGTGATTGATGCCCAAAGGTCAGATGCTAGCATAGGTACATGTCAGATGCCATTAGGCAGTCGCATGACATGGAGTGCAGCTTGCATGCTTCTGTGTGTGTTCGTGTGTGTGTAAGGGAAAGGGGTAAGTTAGTTTAAGGGGGAGTGAGAGAAAGCATGTGGTCGCTCCAGGCTGATCTGGTCAGTGTTTCCAGCTACTCATTCTCCTCTGAAAAGACCAGCAGGTGTTTCTTGACCTTGCCTGGGTTAGAGTTTAGCTGAGTGGTGAGGGCAAAGGGTACAGAAATGTGGTCTGTGGCTTTGAAGATTCCTCACTGAGTGATGTGGCTAAGTGCAAAGCTTGCACACTTGTGAAACATGCACAGGATGAATGACTAGGGTCCCCTTGAGGTCACATCTGTGCGCTTAGGGGTGTCAGGAGAGAAATGCTTAAGAAGGCTCCAGGAGGCCTCAGACCTGGAAGGCTTGGTGGGGATACCTAGGATCCTATGTTGGAGGGAAAGAAGGGGAGGATTTGAGGCAGGCAGGTGGATAGAGCAGGAGCTGTCAAGACCAGCCACCATCTTGGAGCCCGAGGGCAGGGAGATCTTGGGAGGCAGGAGTATATGGTCACCTGACTATGGCTTTTTCCCCTCAGAGGCATGGAAAGGAGGATTTGGAGGGTCCTTTCCTGCTCTGGAACATTCTACCCTTAGAGGGATGGATAAGAGGGGGATATCCAGGTGACCTGAATTTTAGGGAAAAATCGAGAGACATTTGTTTCTAGCTCACGGTGTGTCCACATCTCTTCTCTAAGTCTTGGCTTTTCTTCAAGAACTTCTGCATCTCATGTTCCGGGAGTCCTGTGTGGGAGGATGAGGGGGAGATAAAGGAGATTAGAGTGGTTCTCTGAGGAGCTGGGACTGGAGACATGTCCTGAGGAGAATCTTATGATGTCTCCCTGAGAGAGAGAGGAAGGGTCCAGGCTGGGCTGAAAGAGGAGGAGACAGGGAGGCTTAGGGAGATTATGGTTATGGTTGGTGGGGAGCTAGAGGTGACCTCAGCTTACTGGAGTGAGGGTTGAACTTAGCATGGCATTGGGCTTGACCTTGAGAGTAGGAACAGCTCACATGATCAAATGACAGGAAATGGGTCCCCAAGGAAGAGAGTAGGCTGAGGGGTGGCTTGATTGATGTCTCCAGGCTTCTGTCTATTCTGGGATATTTGAACTCTTTGAAGACAAGGCAGTTATTCACCTGAGAGTGTGCAGGGGCCTGGAGCCACAGACTTTTCCATTTGCAGGAATGGTGAAAAAGAAGGAATCCAGACCTCGTTCATTCAAAATAGCAGATTATTCCAAAGTAAAATCTGATTAGTTGTGAAACATTGGCTGGAGATACAGTTTGCTTGTTTGTTAGTTCATTTTTCCTTTTGTTCTTACATCCATGCCTTCATTCATTAATGCATACATTGATCAATTCTCTAGCAAATTGATACATTCATTCATCCATAGCAGTTTCACCTTCTTCATTCTGCCTGACTCAAGCCAACCCTTCTTCTGCCCAGCAGTAGATTTCCCTCCTCCAACTTCCCCTAAAAGTGGCCAATCCAATTTACCACGTGGAGTATTAAGAACTGGCCCTCTTGCAAAAGTGTCCACAAAACTAAGAAAAAGATCCTGTCTCTCCATCATTGAGCACTTTCTAAACCCTTTGCTGATTAGAATTCTACCCCTCTTCTATTCATTTTCTCCTGTTTTCCAGGTCTGGCCCAGGCACCTCTTGCCTAGAGCATAGGGCTAGGTCCCCTTGCCTCTGTCCAGCCAGATGACTATACATGGAACATGTCCTCAGGGCAGGGCACTGGAACTAACACACCACTTTGGTTCTTCAGTCTCACAGTCCGGTGAGGAGACAGATGTAAAGAAATAAATTAGTGCATAGTGGGGGTCACTGTTACTGAGACTGGGAAAAGGTACTAAGGAATACAGGCAGGTGATGGGGCAGCCATATGACCTGGCTCCTTCCCAGGGCCTGTGTTCTCTAGGGAGGGGCTCTGGAGGATCCAGAGTTGCCCGGCTGGGTTGGTGAGGTCATGAAATGTCACTCTTATCTCCTAATACACTCAGAGCCCCGTTCCTTTTCTTTTTCCAAGTAAAAAAAATCTATCGTTATCAATAACTATTAAGGGAAATTAAGAAAAGTAGGAAGAAACATCACTGACACTTTGGGTACATTTCCTTCTAGTCTTTTTTCGCCATGTGTAGATTTTGTTTTTCTATGGTTGTGATCACACTGTGCCAAGCCTGTGCATCCTCGCGTTTCCACTAATGCTATGAAGTCATAAGCACCACCCTGTTATTGCAGTCTTTGTAAATAGCATCTGGACACTCAGCTGAAGGCCATTCTCCAGAAGATGGCCAGGCTGCACAGGGAGAGGGTGTATGTCCCTGTTTCTAGAGAAATACCTACTTGACCCCAGTATTGTTCATGGAGAAAATATTCAGAATCTCCTTTCACTTGGGTGCCCTAGGAAGCTGCCTCTGGCCTACCCTGTGCCTGAAGCCTCCATCAAACCTTTCCTTCTTTGAGCCAGTGTTGCTAGACAAGGGCAGCATGCTGGGCCCATCCCACTACAGGCCAATGTGACTGTCAGAGTCTCCTTCCTTAAGGACACTTGCAAGTGTGTGTGGAGGGAGGAAGGTACAGAAAAGGGCTCTCAGTCCCTGGTGCTGCCCTCATCACCTGACGGGCACCCTCGGCCAGCCCACTTAGGCTTCTCAGGAATGACGCCCTGGCCCTGTATCTAGCCCTGAGTCACGCACAGGAGGCAGGGTGAGCTCACCCGCCCACTGGCAGGCAGTCACAGCAGGCTCCTGGGTGGGGGGCAGGGGCCAGGCCGCTGCCCTGAGAACCACCCAGGGTCCAGGTGGCTCTGCACCCAAACATAGGTGGACTTGGAGTCCGGCAGCCTGTGCCCAGAGCCCCCACTGTCCTCCGCTGCTGGCCTAGGTGAGATGTGCAGGCTGTGGGCTTGCAAATGAGGGAAGAATCCCCTTGCCCTTACTCCATCCATCGAGGCCAGGCACCCCTCTTCCTGGGCCAGCTTTCCTGCCCCTGGCTGGCTGCTCTGCAAGCACTGAGTTCCAGCTGCCCCCATCCCCACCTCAGTGCTCTAAAATCAGTGCTCTCAAACCAGGGCAGATGGCACAGTGGAAGCCCTGGCAAGAGGGGACTGTGAGGGGAAGTCCTAAGATAGGTGGGATAGAGAGGACGGCCTGAGAAGGGTGTGGGGGCAGCACCTCCTGAGCATGAAACCATCTGCAGGGCCCAGGGGCCAGGCCTGCCTCTGGGTGCACGGCTTGGCCTTGTGGCTAAGGCGTGTGCTTTCCCCCAGTTCTCTGGGAGCAGGGGCTGGCAGTCTTTCTGAGACCTGCCCTTAGCCCCGTCCAGGGTTCAAGGATCTTCCCTCAGCATCACTGCTGCTGCTGAAACCAAGAGGCTCCCCACCATTCCTCACCCGCAGCTCTGCCACGCACCACCGTCTGCACAGCTGCAGTTGGTCACACCCACTTGCTTTTAAATGTGCTGTCATTTCCTGGAAACCATCCGTGCCTTGTAGCCTGCCCTCTGCACCTCCTCCCCGAGGGGTCCTCTGGAGCAAGAGTCCAAAAGGTACCCTGGAGCTGCAAGGGTCCCCAAAACATTTCTCCTAGGCATGAAGGACTGATGAAGCCCAGAGGGGGAAGGGACTTAGCTGAGAATCAGCACCCAGGATCCTCCTGCCAATGCTGAAGATGGTTTGGGTCTGGCCCGACTCTGCAAAGCCAAGTAAAGAACCGTGGAGTCAGATAGAGTTGATAGACGAAGGCTTTCTTCACAACCCACAAGCACTAAGGCTAGTCCAGCAACCAGGGCAAGCCTCCCAGATTATACTTGAGAGGACATTCAGGGCTGTGTCCTGGACACTGAACAGATGCTGGAGGAGGAGGGAAAAGAGTGGGATAAGAAAGGGGATAAAGTCTAGGGAGGCTTCCTAGAGGAGATGGCTTAGAACCACAGACCTGCCCTCCGCCTCATGCCTCCTCCAACATGAAGGATGGTTGTCCAGTTTCTGTTTGAACCCCACCCCGTACCTTGCCAGGGCTCTCACTGCTAGACACAGAATAGGGGGCTCCCTGGGTTCAAAGTGTAGTTCGCTCCTGTCCCCTGGGCTTCTCCTGACTGTTCCTTGTGTGACCTAGTCCCACATCTGGATGGGCTGCAGGAGACAGCACTGTGGGGACAGAAGGTCTAGAGCTGTCCGTGAAGGGCAGGACACCTTCCTCAGACTCGCCTCCTCCCTGTCCTTGTCTGCCCAAGGAGAATGAGGTCTCACTGGTGGGTTTCGGACTACGCTGAGGAGCTGACACCTGAGGGCTCCACCTGCGCAGCTCCAGCCTCTACAGCTCTGCCTTTGATGAGGAGCAGGGGAGAGCCACATGAGGTTGCTAAGAAAGCCTCCCCTGAAGAAGGAGACCACACAGTGTGTGAGGTTGGAGTCTCTAGCAGCGGGTTCTGTGCACCCAGGGGTAGCCTGGCTGTCCAGGCACTGCTTTTGGTGGCAACACCACCTCGTTATGATGCCATGCCCATTCTGCCTCTGTGTATGGAAAAGAGCTTGGGTCTGGGCCGTGGGGTGGTGTCCACTTTGGGCCCTGTGGGAGCTCATGGGAACCCACGAGCCTCTCTCATTTGCTGCCCACATCCACTCCGTGAAGGATTCATTATGAGCTCTCCTCTAGAAACTGTGGAGCCCCAGGTCTGCTGGCTTCCGGAGCCTGGGCTCCCGCACCTTGGCTTTGCTTTGCCAGGGCTAGCGGAGCTAGGATGCGCAGCGGCTCTATGACCCTTTGTGTGAGAGGAGCAGGAAAACCACCCTTCTCTCTGGCCCACTGTGTCCTCTTCCTGCCCCGCCGTCCCCTCCTGTGAATGTCAGACCCACGGGGACAGCTGGTCAGAGGGGACCCTCCCTGGGGGCCCTGACCCCATGTAGCCTCTGTCTTCCCATCAGGCTCTCAGCTCAGCCTGAGTGTTGAGGCCCCCGTGGCTGCTCTGGGGGCCTCCTGAGTTTCTCATCTGTGCCCCTCCCTCCCTGGCCCAGGTGAAGGTGTGGTTCCAGAACCGGAGGACAAAGTACAAACGGCAGAAGCTGGAGGAGGAAGGGCCTGAGTCCGAGCAGAAGAAGAAGGGCTCCCATCACATCAACCGGTGGCGCATCGCCACGAAGCAGGCCAATGGGGAGGACATCGATGTCACCTCCAATGACTAGGGTGGGCAACCACAAACCCACGAGGGCAGAGTGCTGCTTGCTGCTGGCCAGGCCCCTGCATGGGCCCAAGCTGGACTCTGGCCACTCCCTGGCCAGGCTTCAGGGAGGCCTGGAGTCACGGCCTCACAGGGCTCGAAGCCCGGAGCCGCCACTGACAAGAGGGACAAGCAATGGGCTGGCTGAGGCCTGGGATCACTTGGCCTTCTCCTCGGAGAGCCTGCCTGCCTGGGCGGGCCACCTGCCACCGCAGCCTCCCAGCTGCTCTCCGTGTCTCCGAGTTCCCTTTTGTTTTGATGCGTTTCTGTTTTAATTTATTTTCCAGGCACCACTGTAGTTTAGTGATCCCCTGTGTCTCCCTTCCCTATGGGAATAATAAAAGTCTCTCTCTTAATGACACGGGCATCCAGCTCCAGCCCCAGAGCCTGGGGTGGTAGATTCTGGCTCTGAGGGCCAGTGGGGGCTGGTAGAGCAAACGCATTCAGGGTCTGGGAGCCTGGGGTGGGGTGCTGTGGGGGGTGGGGCAAGGGTAATTCATTAACTCCTCTCTTTTGTTGGGGGACCCTGGTCTCTACCTCTGGCTCCACAGCAGAAGAAACAAGCTAGACATAGGGAAGGGCCACCCTGTATCTTGAGGGAGGACAGGCCCAGGTCTTTCTTAACCTATTGAGGGGTGGTAATCAGGACCAGCTAGTTCAGTGGGAGAGGGAGAGTGCTTCCCTCTGCTTAAGAGATTCCGGGTGGCTTCTCCAGTGGAGGAGAAACCAGAGGAAAGGGGAGCACGGGGGGCCTGGGGGAGGGAACACCATTCACAAAGGCTGACGGTTCCAGACCAAAGTCCTGGGCCCACCAGGATGCTCACCTGTCCTTGGAGAACCCCTGGGCAGGTTAAGACTGCAGAGACTGCTTGAGGCTGAGCCTGCAACCAGTCCCGAGGGACTCATGGCCTTCCCAGCCCAAGAAAGAGCAATGCACTGGGCCCGCTGAGCTCTTGCGTTCACCTGCCCTTCTGTTTGTCCATTCATCTTTCCCACTTGTCAGGACGAAGGTTTCCTGACAAGCAAATCTGCATTCCTAAGTCTCTCCCTTACAACACCCAGACCTCTTTCTTCTTCACCTCCCATGTGTTCCTGAAACCTCTGCTCTTTGGCCTCCATGCCACCATTCCGCTGGTGCTAATGACAGTCACCAACCACAGTCACTGGCCACCCCCTTGTGGCCAAACTCATCGACTTCCCATCTGGGTTCACCTGCTCCCCAATCTGCTGGCCATGCCTCCTGGACTCTCCCACCCCATTCTGCCTTCATTTTGGTAGCTCTGACTCCTCCTGCAGCCTGAGTTCATTCAGTGTGAGCCATGCCTTGTCACCTCTGGCCATCCCCAGGTCCGCCCTTGCTCCCCCTGCCTCATAGTTGTGCCCTCTGCCTCGGGGGCTCACATCCACTTCCAGGGACTTCTCTTTGGCTCCCTGCTCTGTGTCTTTAGCTGACCTCTGCTGAGCTGCAGACCCATCAAGCCAGCTGCCTGCTGCACCCCCTGCCCCTCAGCATCTCAAAGCCAACACATCCACAGCTGGACTCATACTCCCCACCTGTGCTTCTCCAGGATCACCCACCTCGACAAACAGCATTAGCCATGTACATGGTTTCTCCAGCTACAGGGAACCTGGGAATCTTCCTCAAGCTTCCTCTCCTCCTCCCCAGCCCTATCCATTCCCGTCTGGTGGGTGGAGTCTAGACCGGCTTCCCAACCACACCTCCCTTTGCAGCCCCCCACCGCCCCCGCTCCCCCAGAATACCCTGCCACTGGCCCAGGCCCTGCTTCTCTAGGAAGGGTTCTGTGAATGTCAAGGACGAGGCCTGCTTCAAAGGAGGCCCTCCATGCTGCAGCTAGGTTTCTCTTCCTTGCACCCAAACAGGGCAGAGTCACCCCCTTCTAAGCCCCTCTGCCCCATCTTCTTGCCTTGCTCCTGGTATCTGCTTCAGTGTCCCCATCCCTGTCCCTGAGTGAGCCACAGGTTTTCCCTGTGCTGTGCCTTCGCTCACGCTGTTCTTCCCACCTGGAATGTCGGGTGCTCGATCAATGTTGAACTCATTGGAAAGAGGTCAGAGGCCCAGCCTTATGGCCTGGGACACATATTAGGTATCCAAGCACACGAGGCCCCTCTGCTGGGGCCACAGACCCAGGTCCATTTACACTCAGTGTCTCTCCCCTGCCTCTGCCCACCTCACTTGTGTCCGTCCAGTCAAAGCTAGAAACCAAAGGGCTTTGTCCCATCCCAACGCCCCGTCTCCCTCCATCAGCCAGGAATGCATTCTGCACCTCTTGAAAGTCTTGACCTGGATAAGTCCAGATTAACCCACACAGAGACCCTTGCTGCCAAGCAGGGGGATCACTTCTGGGAGCACACATGCCCAGGTGTGGAAGGAAGGTGCGAGGAAGAGTCATCCTTTTGGCCCCAGTGGGGCAAGAAGAAAAGGGTGAGCTGTTCCTCTCAAGATCCTGCCTCACTTGATAGGGGGAGGGGTCCAGGAAGATCACAGCAGAGCACCCCCTGTTATCCCAATAAAGGGCTGGAAGGGACCCAAGGAAACCTGCCAATCTCCTGAGGCCAGGCCTGCGGGGGGCGGGGCGGGGAGTCCCTGCCGTACTCCCATCCACCCCCCATGTTGTGCCTCTCCCTGCAGACGGTAAATATTGGTGTTGTGACTTCATTAATAAAGGCTTCTGTGAGCCTGAAAAACATGGAATCAGGATGAACTATTTTCTGAGCTGCGGGCTTGCCAGGTTTGCTAATTTGGGAGTTTTTGGGCCCTCTCCAGGGAACAAACCAAAGTCTCTCTCGAAGAGACACAGATGCAGCCGAGAAGGGAAGACGACGAAGACTGCTGCTCCCTTCCCTCCCCCAACGGCTCCTCCCACCTGGAGATCCGGGGGCGCCCTGCAGAGGGTGAGAACCCTCGGACATTGGCCTGCTGGTGCCCTCGACAGGCAGGTGCTGCGTGGCGAGGCCTTCTCTGAGGGAACCCAGGTCGGCCATTGCCCTCAGCTGGGGTGGTCCCCTAGGGCCTGCAGATCTCGCGGGCTGAGGTATCATGAGCACCTGTAGGAGCTCCAAATTGTGCGCAGCTGCAGTAGAGGGAGCTCAGGGGACCTGTTCTGAACCCTGGTGGCTGAATCCCCACGCCGCGCCTTCAGGGACTGATCTTTGCACATCTCTTGTCCATGGAACTTTCCAGGTCTTGTCCCCGCGGCCTTCGCAGCAGTATGGCTCAGGCTCCTGGCATCTCTGCACTGGGTGTGCACCACCTCCTCCTCACAGGTGCTGGGACCGCTTCCCAGGAGGCATCGAGGCGCCCTGGCTAAGTGAACTGGCTCTCCGCAGGGAGCCAGCCAGGGCCTCGTCTGTAGCCCCACTCCAGGGCAGCCCTGCAGGCGAGGGGGGCGGAGGGAGGGGCGGCCAGCAGGCTGAGCGGTGCAGGCCCAGCCAGCTTTCCTGTCAGACGGGCGCTGCCAAGGCGGAGCCAGACATCGGAACAGGTTTAACCAATTACCCGAGCGCCCCATCTGCTGTCTGGGGTGTGTGTGAGGGTGAGTGCATGTGAGGGTGTTTGGAGTGTCTGGGAGGGCTGTGGGTGTGTGCGCAAGTGTGACTGTGGGTGCCTGTGGGCGTTTGGCTGTGCATGTGTGCGGCTGTGCACGTGTGCGGTCTGTGGCTGCGCGGCCCGGTCATGCCCCCTCGTGTGAAAACTGTGGCTATGGCTTACGGTCTTCCTGTCCCCCAGACCTTGGGGTCTGCATGGACAGCCCACCTATCATCCCAGCCTCTCATTCCCTCATCTCCCCCTCACCACCCTCTCTCAGGGATGAGCAGAGCCCCGAGTGGGGCTTCTCTCAAATCACACATGCAGGTGTCTTCCCGTCGAACCCCGAGCTCTTCCCAGTCGCTGGCTTGCTCCTTTCCCTCTGCAGCAGTGCAGGACCTTGTGGGGGCCCCCAGCCCCCTATGCTCTCTTTCTGACACGTCCTTGTCCCACTATTCCTTGGTTTCACCTGCCTGACAGAATTGAAACCCTGCTTGAACCGGCTTCTCCACCTGCCCATGCAGTTGAGTCCATGAGGACAGCAGGCAGGTGTGCGGGAGAGCACCCCTCAATGTTGCGGGTCCCAGTCTCAGCTGAGGCCTCGCCCTGTTGGTAAGTCCCCTCCCACCTCTAAAGGCAATGTCTCAACCTGTCCCCCTCCCTCCAGGCCTCTCTTCCTCCTGACTCTCAGTAGAGGGCCTTACTACCACCTTCAGAGACAGCCCTGGAAGGGGACATTGCATCAGTCAGATGGTACCTTCAGACAGCACTTTTAGAGGAGTTTACTACAGGAACAATTGAATTTTGGGGAACCCACAGGGATGGTGCAGTACCCCAGAGCTGGTAACAATGGGAGCCCATATGGCCCTGAGGCCTGAAGAGGTAGGAGGCAGGGGCAGCTATTGGAACCTGGAGGAGACAGCTGGCTGGAGAGGGCCTGCAGGCAGGAGCTGTGACCTTCGGTACAGAGAGGCCCAGAGATGGCAGGAGGGACCAGGAGGGAAAAATCCCCCAGCCTCGCTCCTCCAACACTCCAGTTTCCTGCTGAGACTCCCAGTATTGGAAGCCAGACAGCAAGCCCTTAGTCGGCTTCCAGCGTCAGAGCAGGTGGGCAGGTGCAGAGTGGATCTGGAGGGGCAGGAGCTCCCCGCCCTCAACCCCACGCTGCCTGCAGCCAGCCCTTCCTCTCCACCTGCCTCCTGTCACCACCTGCCACTTTCTCCCCTTCTGGCTCAGGAGGACCCACCCCTACCCCCCACCTCCAACCTTGGCTTCAGAGTCTCCCTGCCTGGAGGTGCTGAGAGGCTGTTCCAACTCTTTCTGCAACACGGTCTCTTCTGACTCTTGCCTGAGGGTCCACCTTCTAAGCGCCCCCTCAGCTCCATGTCACGCTGCCCCACTTCTGCCCGTCAGCCAAATTTCATGAAGAAATGAGCTATGCCAGCAATTGGTGGGAGTCCTACTGACTTCTCGACCCATGGAGATCTGTCTTTTGCCCTGACCACATCCCATTGAGGCCCTTCTCTCTGGGTCCTCCATGGGGCCTGCCTTGGTCTGTGTCTGCCTTTACCTCTCAGCCTCAGTGAAGTACATGAAAGCCCCTTCTGCCTGAAGCACCCCATCACTGTCCCCTGCAAAGCCATGCCCTCCCCACCTTTCTCACTTCTCACCTTGGTGCGCTGGGCTGCCATGACAAAGCACTCACACTGACTGCCTTTGACAACGAAAATGTATTTCCTCCCAGCACTGGAGGCTGCCAGCCTGAGTCAGGGGCTGGCAGGACAGGTTTCTTCTGAAGCCTCTCTCCTTGGTCTGTGGACGGTGCCTTCATCTTTCCAGGGTCTTCTTCCTCTAGCGTGGCTGCATCCAATCTCCTCTTCTTAAAAGGACATCAGTCATTTTGGATTCTCATTTGGATGAGAGCCACCTTCATAACCACATCTTAACTTCATAATCTCTGTAAAGACCCTTCTCCAAATACAGTCACATTTGGAGGCCCTGGGCATTGAGATTCCACAGATGAGTTCTGGGAGTACACACCTCAGCCCTCACACCTCCCTTGTGGCTGAGTTGCCTTGTCTCTGCCCAGACCTCAGAGGTGGGGCTCCTCAAAGCTCCGTTTCAGTCTTCCTCTAAGAAGGGGCCACTCCTCCCTGGGTGGCCATCTCTGCTCCTCCAACTGCAGGTGCTCCCTAGACATGGATAACAGGCACATCCACATTCCCCATCCCCGCCTGTCTCCTGAGCTCCAGGCCAGCATTCCTCGTTGTCTCTTGGTGTCCGCTTAGTTACCTCCCAGAAGCCTCCGATGCCTTGTAAAACGGAATGCATCCCCTTTCCTGTGGGTTTGTTCCTCCTTCTCTGCGCCTTAGCTCAGAAATGGCCCCCTCTCTGCTGTCTAAGCCAGGAACCTAAGGTCATCCCTTACTTCTCTCTGCCACCCTCAAGGAGAGCTGAACAGTCCTGAATCTTCACTTCTCTCTTTCCCCCTTCATCCCCACCACGTGGCCCACATCTTCCTCACCATGACTGCCGCAGGGATCCCTCACCCAGTTCCCCCAGCAGCCTGGCTGTGTCCACTCCGCCCTCCACTCTGTAGCCAGGTCATTCTACTCGTCTACTTAAAGCCTCAAGGGGCTCTCCGCTGGCCCATGGCCACACCACGGCTCCTAGGTCTCCCTTCTATTCTCTAATAACATCTGATGGCCTGGGACGGAGGGTGGCCCCTTCCCTCACTTCCTCATGGATTTGCATGGGGTCTTCCAGGAGAGGGTCTGGTGGTCTGGGGTCTGTCTGTCCATTTGTCCATCTTCTCTTTCCCTTTGTTCTCTTCTCAACCCCTCTGTAAGGCCGAGCGAGCTGGGGTGGGCCCCAGATTCTTGCTGTGGCTGAGAAGGTGTCCTTGTGGGGAAGGGAAGGAGACTGGCTCTGGCCTTAGGCGAGGCTGCCAGCAGCTGCCTCAGTGTGCAGGGTGGAAAGTGAACACTTTTCAGCCATTGTCCAGAGACCCTCGGTTCTGCAGGGAAGGGTGGGCATGCAGGGGTTAGGCCTTTGAGGAAGTGGCTGAGGCATTCCCATTTTGGGAGCTAACTGGTGGCAGAGGGATGGGCAAGATGGCAGAAGCTGCAGCAGCTTTAGGGGACTGAGGGAGCTATGAAAATGAGGCTAGGTCCCCGGGGCATCAGGAAGGGTCACTCATCGTGGTCCCCATCCCCTCACATTCTGACTCTCCTTCTAACCGTGGCCTGAGTGGGAGGAGGGAGGCTCCATGGGCCAGGCAGGAGGGGCTGGGAGCAGGGGAGGCCACATTCCTGGAGTGTTAATGATCTCTGGGCTGGGTAGGAGCTGAGCCCCCAAACCAGCTAAAAACAACAAACAGCTCCCAAGAGGGATTTGTGTCTGTCCTGAGAGTCAAGGATTTCCGCCCCGGATGGAGGCTGTGGCCTGTAGAGCTCTTAGCAAAGAAATTCCCCAGAGACCAGAAGCCCCTGGCCCAGAGGTATCACTTTGAAAACGGCCCCTCCCCCGTCCCTTTCTCTCCTCACTCTAATGGTGAGGGGCCCAGTGCCCAGGAGGGAAGGCAGGCCCTCCCCCACACACCTGGGATGGGACAGGAGTCCGGGCGCGTTCCTGCTCCAGTTCTCCATCCTTACAACAGTCCAGGGAGTGACGCTGTTCTTGGCATTTTACAGGTAAGGACACCAAGGCTCAGTTAGAGACAGTGTCAATAAACGTCTGACCAAATTGATGGGTGAATAAAGGAAACGTCTGACTAGAAGTCCCAGTCACACTGGGCCAAGCTGCGGCTGGAACTGGGGTCTATCAGACCCCAACCCTGATGGCTTTCTAGCTCCCTGCCCCCTTCTCTCTGCAGGGAACTCTGGGGACTGCCTGGAAGAAGAGGAACCATTGCTATCAGGAGGTGGCCGAGTCCCAGCCACAAGGGATAGTGGAGGAGTTAAGAGGAAGAGCTCTCAGGGCTCGTACCACGCACACTGCAGCCATGAGGCGTCTTTCCACTTGGCTCAAACCTTCCCTCCCTAGGAGGCCCCTCCTGGCCCCAGGTCGTCCAGGAATGACCCCCTCCGGCCTCCCAGCCCCATGGATATAAAAGTATGGGAATCTACCAAGTCTTACTTACTCACATTCCTTGAGGACCGGCTTCTTAGTGAGTGCTCAATAATGGCTCTGTAAGGGGAGTCCTGCAGTTTCACCCCCTGTGCCCTCACATGGTCTCCATCCTTTCCTCTCCCCTTCCCTCTGGGCCTTCCAGCTGGCCCAATCCAGCCCGGAACCTGGGTCTGCACCTTCCTTGGGGGCCTTCCCACAAAATCCTCAGGCAGTCCTTCCCTTTCCCACTGGGTTCCATACACCGCCCCACTTCCCACCCACAATTCACAAAGCCACACCCTGATGCTTTAAATCCCTTATTTATTGCCCAAAGCTCATTAGTATTACATAAATCACATAGATTGAGAAATTTTCTGAGAAGGTTAAAAAGACACTGCAAAGGCCCCTGGGAGTGGCTGAGGCTTGCGTGCTGGGGCCGCACTCTCACTGGTCCAGGCTTGAAGACCACCCTGGGTCTGTCCACCGGCTTTTTTCCTCCTCTAGGCTCCTGCCCTTCTTCCAGGCCAGAGGCCAGAACGCGAAACAAGTCAGCTTATAACCAGGAAGTGAAAGGAGTCTGTTGGCCAGCTTGACTCCATGGCCAGCTTGACATCTTGGGGTTCTGGTCCCTGCACCCTCACATTACTGTCTGGAAATGGAAGAAAGGCATCCCCAAGCCTGAGGGAATGTCTGAAGTGACCAGAGGACGGCCGGGCAGGGACACCAGGGCTGGAGAACCACTGCAGGTGTGGCCTGTGTTCTGGCGCAGCTGGCCAGCCCCACCCGCCCTGACTGTGGTTCTGGGTTCAGCCTCCACCCCAGGCATGAACCAATCTACCCCTCAGGTCTCCCTTCCTTGGGCCTCAGCAAAGTGAGGCATGGGTGCTGGGTGAAGGTTTCCCCTCCCGGGGCTTTCCAAAGCCAGATCGAGGCCTAGTGGCACGGCCCACTGTCTCTGTCACCCTCACCCTGGGCTATCTGGATCCTCTGCCACTGTACCGCCACAGGAGCAGACCCCTCGGCTCACCTGAAACTGCATTTGCGAGCATGACAGAAATCACTGGGAAGACAAACCAAGTAAGTTATGAGATGCTGAGGCCACAGGCTGGGCTGGGGCACCCATCTCTGCCAGGCCTCTGGCAAGGGGAGGGCAGGGGGGTGGTTAGGCAGTTTTGGTCTCAAGATAAAGTGCACAAGAAGATGACTCTGTGATAGGTCGGAGCAGGGTGAGCTTAAAGTGAGCTTTTCAAAAGAGGACCCAGACATGCCAGCCCCTAGTCCAGGCCTAGAGACTGGCACAGAACAGCAGTCATTGGCATATTCACATGATGGTGGGATTGGCTCATTCACATGATGGTGGGATTGGCTCATTCGCATGATAGTGGGATTGGCTCAGAAAAGCCTGCCCCTCCAAAGCCATGGCACCCTCTACCCCACTCCCCCAGTGCTTTGTCCTCCAGGCTTGTCTAAGCCTCTCCCTGTCCTCACAGGCAGCAGGGGGGCTGCTCCTCAAGAGAGTGGCAGGCTCCTCAGGGCAATGTGCTGCAGAGCCAGCTGTGGGAACCAGGGGCTGGCAGAGAGGAATGCCCATGGAGACCTGCCTCAGCACACTTACTAAGATGCTGCCCTGTGCCAGCCTTTTCCTACACACGCATGTTCGCCTCTGGCCCAAATCTCCCCTGACGTGAAGTTCCCAGGGGAGAGAGGCCTGGGGCTGCAGGTGGAGGCTTACTTTCTAGGCGGGGTCAGGAGAGGGCTGCACTGAGACTGGTGCTTCCCCTTGGTTTGAGCCTTTCAGATGAGGGGTCACCTGCTCATACCCACCCCAGATTCTGCTTCCCTCTGCAGAGCTTGCTCTTCCTTCCTGGCCAGCAAATGGGAAGGAGATGGGGCCCGGCAGCAAGGGGCCTCTGAGGCTGCAGTAATGAGAGGCGACACGCGGGTGTGGCCCCACCATCAGGCCCAGGCATCTGTGTTACCTCCTCCTCCAGAACTGTAAAGTGTTTGGCAAAGGTCAAGTGCTCCCAGGATATGGGGTCACAACAGAAGGCAAGGTCCAGGTTCTGAGGCCAATTGCTGGTCCAAAGGGGCTTGCCTACTTCCCAGTCCAGTGTCCACATTGGGGATGTGCCCAGGATGACCGGCACCTAAGCACGACAGGCAAAGACGAGGTCTTGCTGGAGGAGCCAGTGGGAACCTCTTGATCCAGTCTTCTGGTTTCAAACAGGGAGCGGAGGCTGAGAAGGAAATGAATTTGTCCAACATCACGATGCCATTTAGGGCCAGAGACAGGCCCAGCTGTTCCTGGGTTGACGCTGCTTCTCTGATAGGTGTCTAAGGAGCTGGCCCAGGCGTTTTCAGGCATGAGACCTTCCTGCTTAGAAAGGGATGGGATGGGGCAGGCAGCCTTGGTGGCTGGAGAAGCTCCGCAGAAGGCCAGTTCCAGCCCCAATCTCAGCCCCAGTGCCCAGCGTCCAGCCTGGGGCCTGGAAGGAGGATCTTCTCAAAGAGGTCAAGTGCAGGTCCACAGTTCCTACCAAACACCATTCCTTCTCTGGGCTTCTTGCCTGGAGCTGGGGTCACCTCAGGGGCCTTGAATCAGAGCTCCACGAAGGGGGACCCTAGCTCCAGGGTCACTGGGCTTCACTCAGAGGTGCTGCTTCTGCAGCTCAGGAATGGACATAGGCTGGCTGCATTCAGAGCCAGCTGCCCACACAATTGTGCAGAGGCCTCCAGTGCTCCCTGATTCCCTGGACCACTTCCTGAGGATCTTCGTCATGGCTAGTTCATCCTGTGGGCTGCAGACCTCCTCTCCCCTCCCCATGCCAGCCTGGGGAGCCATCTGGGCTGGCCACTGTAATATCCTAAATTTACCAGCCTGGCCACCAAACCAACCCAGCTCTAGGCCTAATCTGACTCCCCCCACCCATCCTGCCACTTCTGGTCAGCTGAAACTAAGGCTCAGATTTGATTCTGATAAAAAATAAAAATAAAAAAGAAATCAAAAGTATAAAAGGATTCTAATTCTACCCCATGGGCACGCTACAATTTTTCAGCTTATCACATAATTGTGCTGAGTGGAGTTTTGACAACCCCACGTAAGGCCCAGAAATGCACTTGATTATGCTTTGTAGGAAATGTGTTAGAACTCCTCTCCCCTATGTTAAAATGTGAATGGGTCAGTCTCCCTCCACCGCAGGTTGAACACTCTCCCGGGCCTGGGACTGCTGGGGTTAGCATGCGGCTCCCCGCAGGTGCAGCTTGAGTCTCTGGCTCTGCCCCTCAGCTCCCCAGCTGCACAGTGCTTCGTCCCCAGGCCGCTGACCACACTCACAGCCCCTTGTTGTATACCACTGTCCGGCTGCTTGTGGCCCGGGCTATCTCCGGCTCTAATTGGGATGTTTCAATCTGCGGAGAGAGAACAGAGAGGAAAAGTGGGCAAGCGGGAAGGCACAAATAGCAGGGCTGGGAGCTGCAGTGAGGACCACCCTGGGGCCCAGAACTCTGTCCCTCTGCACCCCTCATGTCTGCCCCGGCCAGGGCTCACGTGCCCTACCTAGTGACACATCTTCCTTCTCCACCGCCCTCCCGCCATGGGGCTCACAGCACCCCTTCTAGCCCAGACCTGGCCTCTTTCTTCTGATGGTGTGTCCACGTGGGTGGACATCCTACACACTGGCCTCTGAGTTCTACATCTCACTCACCTCCAAGAACCATGTCCGCCAAACTACAGACCCACCACAGCCCTGCCCAGGGCCATCCCCTGACCTGATGACCACCCAGGGCTCCTCCACCTCAACTCCTTCCATCTAAACCCCACCCTCCTAGGTTCTTCAGCCCCTGTCCTTCCCGCACCCCACTTACTCCTGCTTTTGTTTCCAGCCCACTAGACCTCAGGGCCCACACTCCCACCACTAAGTCTTTACATCTTCCCCACCCCTGCAGCACGGACTCTGGGGACCATCCCTTCAGCTACTCCCTAGCCCAAGGGTTCCTCTCACTCTGCTGGCAGAAGCCCTGCTGTGGAGAATCCCGCGATGCACCCCGCTCCTACACTTGAACCTGACCATGTAATGCAGACCTTCAAAATTCCCTGTTTTTGACTTTGGCCGGACCCTCACTCATGGCCGACAACCACCCTACCCCGGCCCTCATAGCCAGGTCAGCTCCCTTACCCACTCTCAGAGGCCACTGGACACCTGCTCTGCTGTCCTCTCCTCAGCCACCTTACTCACCCTGCTCCCACTCATCCCGGACAGGTGAGACTTTCTCTTACTCAGAGAAAAAGCTGAAGGTGTCAGAGGGGAACCCTTCAGCTTCCCGTCATCAAACCCGCTGCCTCCTGTGTCCATGCACGGCTTCCCACCTGTCCTCCTGCTACCCCACAGCTGCCATCCCTCCCCTCGCAGGACAGAAGCCCACCTGGCTCCCCCTGCCCTGCCCACTCCAGGTCCCCTCCTGGGTCATTCTCCCTCTCTCCCACCTTTGCCTGTTAGTGTTCCACACACAGGAACCTTTCCTGATGACACCTCCCCTTCACCCCGAGGCAGGCCCAGCTACTACCTGGTATCTCTCCTCCCTAGCAGCCACGTTTCTTTAAAAAACTGTCTACAATGGCTGTGTCCACCTCCTTCCCTCCCACTGACTTTTCAACCCACAGTAAATCTGGCTTCTGTTCTCACCACACTCCAGAAAAATCTTTCTCTCCAAGGTCACTGCCACCTCCCATTTCACGACACCCACTGCATGTTCCTGTGGGTCCTGGGGACTTGGCCGGCTGGGCCCTCTTCTTTGCACATGCCCTGAGTTACCCCACACCAGAATTCTCCAGCCTTGTTTCTCCCTGGAGCCTCAGGTTCACAGCTGCCTGCCTGCCAGACTTCGCTGCGGACGTCTCACAGGAGCCTGAACTCAACCCACCTGAAATGGAACTGAACCCGCCTCTCCCCTGGCCCCACCCAGCCCCCAATCTCGGGAATGATGCGGCCATCCAGTGAGTGGTGCTCTGGCCAAAGACTCTGGAGCCTCTTTGCGTCCGCTCCCCGGCCCTCCCCACAAGGTCTCACCCATCCCAGTCCATCCCCCACCACAGCCAGCGCCAGCCTTCTAAACTCCAAGTCCACCCCTGCCTCTCTTCACTGTGAAATGGCTCCGTGGCACCCTGATCCTCAGGGATCAAGTCAGATCCCCGTGTCACCCTGCCCCTTGGACTGGAGACACAGGGTGCATGGACTGATTTTGGTTCCTCGCACACCCTGGGCTGCGTCCGCACTCTGGTCTTTGCCTGAGTTGTCCAGAGATGCCCCCTCCTACTTCCATTCCTGCCCCTACTCCGCTCTCCCATCTTCAGCTCATCATCTTGCGTGTCTCAGCTTTAGCCACCTTTCCTCCCGCAGGCTGGGTGTGGCCACTTCTGTGGCCCCCATAGCTCCCTGAACTTCTCACATCCCGGCCTCTCCATGTTAGATAAGCTCCCCGAGGCAGCAGACGCTCGGATCTGGCTCACCCCGGTGTCCTCAAAGCCTGGCACAATGCTGCTACACAGTAGGTGCACCCTCAGTGTGGAATACGTGGGCAGAAGGAAAAGAGGCAGCAGGCACTGGAAGACGGGGTCCCCCTGGAGACACCACATCAGCTCTGAGGTCGGGCTTCATCTCATGCCTGAGCCCCTAGCTTGACGGGGGCTGGTGAGGAAGACACTCCTGCAGTGAGAAGGTCTCCGCCAGACATTTGCCCTGGACACAGTCAAGGAGGCACCAGGCCTCTTGAAACTTAAGTTGGTTGAACTTGGTTCTAAGCACTCGCCGTATGGCAAGATGTGGCAACCCTGGGAAGTGGGCAGAAGGTGGCACAGACCAGCCTGGCCTTCAGAGAGCTCTGTCATGCCCGGGCTGTGCACAGCAGAGTCCATGCAAAGAAGGAGGATGGTGAGGACTACAGCTCACCACTGTGGGCACAGTGGGAGAAGGAAGACCCTTCCTCTGTAGTCCCTGGTACCCCATTGCTCAAGTCTGGTCACCCAAGATAGCCAGACAGAGGAGAGCTAGGTTGAGGGCCCAGGCCTCTTCCCCACCCCCTCTCCTCAAACCACCTTCTCCCACCCCACCCCTGCCACCCCCAGTCCCCTCCACCCCGCCGGCTCCCCTTGTCCCCACGCTGCCACTGACACAATGCACAGCGCCCACGCTTAAAAATCTAAATGCTTTTGAAAATGTTTAACCTAGTTAGACAAATTAGCAAAAATTTGTGCAAAACAATTTAGGTATTTAAAATATTCAATGTTTTTAAAAAACTGGAAAACTGTTCTTAGCTTTCAGCTGCAAAAACCAACAAAATATAACATCCCAGCAATCTTACCATGAGGTGTAACATAACCCTTCGGGAAAGCTGTTAAACAGCTACTGAGGCATCCTGGGAAATAGCACTTCATTTATTCAAATGCACATATGTCAGGCTTTTGCACCATATGTCATTCCAAGCTATTTACAGTAATAATTAAATCTTAATCAACGTTTAACCTCTGTAAAATGTTTGAAGAATCCTAATCACCCTTCAGACTGCACTAATGAAGGAGAAATATATAAACATAAAAGGAAAATGATGCATAGATATCACGCTGGAAAGAACAGTAATTGCAAAATTGTATTTCTTTTAAATATAATCAGTAAATGATGTAAAGTAAGCCAAGGAGTATTTTAAGTTAAGACATCTTGGATGTCAGAGGTGTGAGCAGCTAATTTTGTTCTGCTACCCATAACAGATGTAGCATATTTTATTTTAGTGCCATTATTAGCAACTTCCCATGCCGGCTTTCACTGAAGCACTGAGGCCCACATTAAAATCGGAGCGGCTGCTCAGTACCACCGAGGAGGACCACGGCCCAGGGCCACGGCCCCTGTGCCACGCCCTAGAGCACGCTGGCCCGGGGGAGACTGAGGCTGCCTCCTCCTGGCACCCCGTCTCTCCTGGGCTCCCCGCCACATGAGGGCAGCAGGTAGGAGCAGGGGGAGACACAGGCAGTGGGAAGGCTCCTGGGGGAGGTGGCCGAGGGATCGGGGGTGGGGGCCTGGGGACAGACCTGGCATCCTAGGCTTCCTCTCTCATTTCAAGTCAATCCACTCTCATGTCAGCAGATGTTGATGGTCGCCAACTCCAGATACCCAGGCTGGGCACACAGAGAGCTCATGCCCTCGAGAAGCTTACAGTCTAGAGAGGAGTTGGCTGGTGAAAGCAGATGGAGTCCAGAGAGACAAGCAGAGTGCCATGGCAACTGGGGAGGGGCTGGGCATTCCAACGTATTGATGAAGGAACAAGGAAGGAAGACTTCTCAGAGGAGGTGGGCCAGGAAGAGAACGGAGGATTTTGATCAGAAAGGGCAGACCAAGCTTGCTAGGTGAAGAAAAAAGTACTGGCTGGCTAGCACAGCCTGTTTCTGGGAGGCGAGGCAATGTTGGACGTGGAAATACGGCAGGAAATGCAGTGTGGCTGGGACAGGCAGAATCTTGTAGGCTACATGAAAGTGTCAGCATTTTATCTGAGGGCAATAGGGAGCCACGGAAGGACTCTGAGCAGGAGTGGGCCATACTAGACTCTTTTGTTTTTATTTTTTTCTTGAGCTAGGATCTCACTCTGTCACCCAGGCTGGAGCAGTGTGATTGCAGCTCACTGCAGGCTCGAACTCCTAGGCTGAAGCCACCCTCCTGGCCCAGCTTCCGGAGTAGCTAGGACTACAGGCATGTGCCACTATGCCTGGCTAATTTTTAAATTATTTAAAAATGTTTTCTAGAGACATGGTCTCGCTATGCTGCCTCTGGCTGATATTGAACGCTTGGCCTCAAGTGATCCTCCCACCTCAGCCTTCCAGTGTTGGGATCACAGGGGTGAGCCACTGTGCCTGGCCTTAGACTGTCTTAGAAAGGTCTTTTTTGGGATGGTGGGTGTGGAGTATGGACTGGAGGGGTAAGAAAGGGGTGGAGAGGCCTCCTGGGGAGCATCTGTGGGAATCAGTGAAGTGCCAGGTCCTGCCCTATAATGCTGCCAGTGGGGGCAGACAGGAGGAGCCTTTCTGAAGATGAAATCCACAGGAGTTGATGACCAATTCCACGTGGGGGTGAGAGGGAGGTGTTGAGGATGACTGTGCGTTGGATGACTCCTAATTCTAGCTCAGGAGCTGGGGTGGCTGGTGACGCCATTCTCAGAGGGAAGGAATGGACCAGGGTGGGGGGTGGTAGGCTCAGGGTGGCCACGTTGAGTCTGGGGTGCCAGTGGGTTCCCCAGGTGGAGAGGCCTGGGAGGCAGATGGGCCCAGGCTCTGGGGCTCTGGGCAGGAGAGAGCACCTGGGATGTATGAGCACAGCCAGAGCCTCCGGAGTGGAGGAGCTCACCCAGGGAAGCGGATGGAGGGGTGGGTGCCAAGGCCTGGGGAACAGGCACATTTGAAGGGCAAGTGAAAGACAAGCCCATGATGGTGGCCTTGGGGGACCAGCCCGAGGAGTGGACACAGTGACAGAGGGTGCCACAAACACTGGGCAGCCGTGAGCATCAGGCAGAGTTTTCTGAGTGGTCCCAATGAGGGCTCAGAGGCTTTGGTCTTGGCGACTGGATTTCAGTGAATGCCTGAGATCCACATAGCCCGATTCCCACCCAGTGCTGATCCTGGTTCACAGCCTCACTCTACCCCAGGCCAATTCAACTGGTCATTTGTGAGGACCCCTCCAGCTCTCTGGCTATGGCCAGGTGCTGGGTTGATGGCCACCATCTCTAGGTCTCATGGGTATTGGGACCACTGGGGTCCCCACTGGGCTTCACTGGGGGAGGCTGGGGCAGGAACCCTTGAGTTGCCTGCTGGCCTATACATGATATTTCCTCCCCTGCCCATCAAGAATTAAGTGCCTCCCTTGAAGACCACCTCTCTGAGGTTAAGCGTGGGGCCAAGTTTTCTCCAAGGGAACCATATCCAGGGCCTTGCCTGGTCCAGAGTGGCCTCTGGACCTGCGGGTAAGTGAAGGTGACTCAGGTCTGGGCAAGGACAACAGAGTACCCCCTCCTGCTGCCCAACTCAGCCCCACCCCGGAAACGCCAGAGCCCCAGGGTATTGGGTTGAGGGGCAGGGACTTGGCTGTGACCACAAACTGGCTCTGAGGGGCCTTCTCCGGGGATAAGAACATGATGAGAGAGGACACAGAGTGGCCACAGGGAGAAGGGGTGGCCCAGCCCCAGGCAGCCAGCTCGGGGCAGGGCAGGCTGGAATCTGTGGGCCCAGTCTCTTCCATATGGTAGGCTCCTCCCCGGGCACCCAAGAGCCAGTCAGCAGGGGCTCCCAAGGGAGGGGGTGTCTGGGATGGAAAGCCAAAACCCTGAAGGGCAGGGACTGCAGGGACCATGGAGCACTGGCTGTTGGTCCCTCCCCTCACCGCCACAGAAGTGGGCTGCCAGGATCACCCCACCCCACCATGAAGGAAGCAGTGTCGCCCTGCTAGCACTCCCTGACTTCTAGGCAGAGCCTGCACACCAGCTCCCAGCCAGCCCCTCGGGATGTGCCCCTCTCAGTATTGGAGTACCACCCCACCCTTCCAACTCTGCTCAGACCCTGTTGCTCCTCCAGGAGATAACCCCAGACATGGAGCATCCCGTCCAGCGTCTCCTCAGCCTCCCCGGGAACCCCAAGGCTCAGCTACAACAGCCAACCACCTTCCCTTGTGGTGTGGGAAGGGTTAACCTTGAGCTATTTGTCTCTGTCTCATGGCTTACTGTGGGTTGGGGGCTAGAGTCAGGAATGCGTTTGGGGCCACCTCTGCCTCTACAGCCTGGGAGCACACACACCTGCAGCCAGGCCAGTGGATAGTTTACATATTTGAACCTGGAGCTAAGGTGCAGAGACATAAACAGGAAACTGGATCCCCCGCCTGTGCCCCATTCTCAGGGGCTTTTACCTACTACAAAGAACTTCCTCCTCCTGGTCTTTCTTCTGGTGGCTTTTCTGCCTCCTTTTCAAAGGCACGGTGCTAGGGGGGGTGTGGTGTTCAGTGAGACCCTGTGACATAGCTCAAAGCCACCACCTGCTCCTGGCCAGAGGTCTGGGCTTCTGAGGGTCAGGAGGAGGTGGCGACATTGACACAGGGCCCAAAGCCCAGGTGGGCACCTGCCTAACCCTGTGTGCCTGAGGCTTCTGCCAGGCCTGGGACCACCTTGTCCACTGGACACAACATCCCACCCTTTCTCACCAAGGCTGGGTAGGCCTCGTGTCCTGCTCACACACACACACAACCAGGTCCCACCTTTAGGAAAGCTATCCCGAGTGTCCTTGGAGGCCAGAGGCATTAGGCTGGGGCTGGGGAGCAGCTGAGGCCTGAGCCTAGACCCCTGGACCCCTGAGTCAGGCCTCTGGTGCTGGCTCTGGGCTCCCACTACATTCTTAGTGAAAGACCCCTCAGCTGGACACTCTAGGCCTTCTGGGACTTTCTCTAGTTTCTTCACCCATCAACTGCTGTCAATTTCCTGTACATTCTAAGTCTAGGCTTTGAGGCCTGAGTCCAGGCTATATCCTGACCCTCTAAGTCTGCCTCCTCCAGGAAGCCTTCCCTGATCTTCTTAGACCAAATCCACTGCTGCTGCCTCTGGTGTCCCCAGCACATGCTTTTATCTCCATCCCATCCCCAGGCACAGGCTCATTTGCACTCTACAGAGTTGTGACTACAGTAGTCCCCCCCCCCCCCAACTCCACCCTGAGCCACTCCAGGGAGCTTGGTATCCCTGTGCCTTGTACACAGTAGGTCCTCAGTAACAGCTGAGTTAAATGACACTGAAGTGCCTCACGGGCGAGAATCCTGTCTTACACTTTTCCGTCTCCCCTGTGCTATATGTACCCACCAAATGCTCAGACCACGCCCCGCCCCCTACCATTTTGGAGCTTTGCACCATTCCTGGGTGCCCTCTGGTGGACCAATCTCAGAATCATTCTCTGTCCTCTATCTTCTCAGCTTTGAGGCCTCAGTTTTCCCACATGTATGCTGGGAAGATTTTCTAAGATCTCCTGGGCCCAGGATGAGGATGGTATCACAAAATGGACAGGCTGGCCCTTTGGAGGCTTAGAAACCGGTGCGATGCTGTGTAAAGAGGGCAGGACCCCAGGTCCCCACACTCAGCCCCATTCCTGCTCACTCAGCTTGCAGGGCTGAGCCTTGCTGCGGGCCAGGCACGTTCCACTTTGCACATATTAATACCTTTAATGGAAGCTCTGCACAACCAACCCTTCTCCCTCCCTATCCTGGATTCAGCTAGGTGTCCTAGAAGGTCCTGGAAAGGAGAACAAGTGGGGAAAGGCTGTCAGGCAGCCCAGCCGAGGCCTGCCATCCGGGCATGTGTGCATGTTCCTGCGTGCACGCTTATGTGTGTGAGCCTGTGTGTGCGTGCAGGTTTGGGGTGGGGGTGTGGGGAACAGGCAACATGACAGGTGGCGTTGGCGTTCCTGGGCTCCGAGCGGCTTTGCCATTCCCATCCGTCCCTCCTTGGGGGTCCTGTGGGCAAACTCCAAGAAAGCAGCGGGCGGGGAGGCAGCAGATTTCTGATGGCAAAAATAGCCCACTTTAGAGTTCAGTAGGGACTGATTAAACCAGTAAACGAGAAAAACCCCAAACAAACATCTCCAAGCAAAGTAGGAGATGGATTTGAGACTGGAGGGGAGGAGGCTCCTGCTCTGGGAGACGCTGAATGCTGCTTTGGACTTGGGAGGGACACAATGTCCCCTAGACATTGTCTCTGGCCTCGCATCAACCCTGGAAGAGAGGGAGAAGCAGGAACCAACAAAGTCACGGTGAACCCAGATGAGCCACGCTCTGTACTTGGTATTGATAAGAAGTACCAGTTCTTAGCTACAGAAACACCTTATGTGTCAAGGAAGGGAGAAAGGTCTATTGTCCCAAGGGGGAAGATGCAAACCAGAAAACACACCACCAGAGCCTACACAGGTGAGGTGAGACAGATCCTGGTGGGGAAGATCAGGGAGGTCTTCCTGGAGGCGGCACCATTTCTAGAACAGCTTGAATGTGGACTCACATTCCGGCTTATTCCCAACTCTTCCCTATTCTTGATTGGGGGTCCAAATATTTCCTGAGAGAAAGGGAGATAAGCTGGGGAGCCCTTTGCTTCTGGTGGCTCACAGCTGTCTAGCTAGGCTGGTTCATTAGAACCACCATTTTCATCAGGGCTGGTAAGAGGGTGGAGACAGTGGAGGTTTGGGTACCCACATTTTTGCCCATAAGGGAGGGTGTGCCTCTGTTTCTTACCCCCGACAGCTGTAAGTAGGGAGGCAGGAAGGAGTCAGGAGTGGCTGGGCTTGGCCTTCCTGCCTCACCTACCACATGGGCATGGCCTCTAAGAGCCCTCCTCTGTGGCCAGGATGAGACATGGCTCATAAATGGTGCTGAGAACTTCTCAGAACATGGCTTCTAATCCCTAGAACCCTCTAGAGCTGACGTGATGAGGAGCTCGACGCAGAGGGAGGGGCCTGGGGAGTTCCCAGGGCTGACATGGGAGGCTCAGAGCAGGAAGCCCTGGCCTTGGGGGTCTCTTAGGGTGTCTTTTCTTCTAGTCAAGGCACTTGGCAAATGCTAGAAGGGGCAGGAGCAGGTGGCGGGGGTGCAGGGGGAGGCTGGTTCTACGCTGAAGCCTCAGGGAAGGCAGAGGCCAGAGGCCAACAAACCAACAAGACAACCAGGAGGGAACAGGCCCACAGGAAACAAGCCTCCTGGCCAGTGAGCCTCAGTCCTGCCCCCAGGGCCCCTGCAACAGCTGAGGCAGGGAAGAGACACATGCTCATGGCCTCCAGCCCCTATAAGGACAGCCTGGGGCCCTCTCCCCTGCCCGGAGCCCCAGCCAGGGGGCACACTGCCCAATCTCTCTCATCCTCCACCTCAGCCCCCACAGCTGCAGGGAGGACGAAGGAGCCAGTGAGGGTCTAGGGGCCATTAGATGAGTTCCTAGGAAGGCCAAGACCCTGCCCACTTGCCAGGCCCAGCCCTGGAGGGTGGCTCCCAGAGGGCACATCCTTGCTGCAGGCTGGGCACCTGAGGGGCAGCATGTGACTTAAGTGGACTCACTCAGCCCACTGTCTAGCACCAGGGCCCTGTCTCGAGTTTTCAATTCCCTAATCTTACTGGGAGAAACTCAGTTCCTACAGGAAGAAACTGAATTTCAACACCTCATCTTCTAGCTGGGGACCCTGAGGTCTTTGAGGTTAAGACCCGAGGTCATATGGAGAGTTGAGGCAGAGGGATGCCAGCCAGAGGGGCAGGGGGCAGGCCTTGGGGCCACGGGACGGCCCCCACCCCAACATCACCTAGGGACAGGGTCGAGCCCCTGGCTGCCCCCGACTCCCCACACCTCATTCATCCATAGACAAGCCCCACCTTCTGTGGACACATTTCAGCCTCACCAAATCAGCTAATTATTGACAGTTGGTGAAGAGGAGATTTCACTTTTTCCTCCTGTTAAACTGCTCCTAATTAGTTCCCTGTCACCACGGCTGGCTCGCCCGCCCGCCGCCCGCCCGTTCACGCAGTAATCCCGCTGCACAGTGCCTCATTAACCTTTTGCTCCGCTCCTGCCGCCTGCCAACAAGATGAAGACAAAAACAGATTGTTGAACAATGGCTCCGGCTTGTACGTGCAGCCCCGTTCCCCAGCCCCCGGACTCCCGGGGGAAGTGTGGGGAAAAGAGAGGGGACTGGGGTGGGGGAGAGCCCCAGAGGAATCAAGGAAGGGAGAAAGAGGCACAAAGAAAGATGGAGGCAGAAACAGAGGCAGGGACGTGGGGAGGGGCCTTGGCCAAGGTATTGCTGCTTGCTCCAGAGAGACATGAGGATCATTAAATGGTATTGGAAGCACTCCCAGGTAGGGAATACCGGCTGTCAGAGTTAGAGGGACATTTGCCACCAGCCGCTCCAGCCTCTTGTGGTAGCCAAGCCCATATTCCCGGACACTGGACCCTGCACATCTCCCTCGAGGGACTTGAGGTCCCAGCGTATGTCTGTGTTGTGGTGGGGAGGAGAGAGAGGACCCCATTTGCCTGTAATCCAGAGCCCCAACTGCCAATGGGGACAAGGCCAGAAAGGCCACCACAATCTGGCCCTACCACAAGGGAAGCATCCACCACCAGCCCCACCTACAGTGGCCCCGGCAAGCGGCAGCGCAGCCTCTGCTTTAGTTCCATCGTGACCTGCGCTGTCACCTGACAGTTCTTGTTTATTGAGTTTTGTCTCCACTACCAGCAGGGAGGCTCCCTGAGACCACAGGCTCCTAAGTGGCCATTCTTGTAACAAGAAAAAGAGGAAAGTGCCTAAGCTCCACGGGGCAGGGAGCAGATTCTGGGTATGATGGGCCTGTCCATGTTTGGGGACAGGCTGGTGGGGCAGGTTTCCAGATCCACCAGGGCAGACCCTGTACTCCCTGATGGGCAAGAGGTCCAGAAGGGAGCCCAGGCTCTGCTCCCCAGTTCTCACAACCACAAGGAGGTTCCCTGCCTTACCTGCTGGCCCTTTATCCTCCCTCCAGCCCCTCCACTGCCCTGCCCCTTCCTCACCTCCGGGTTGGAAAAGACACAAACACTTACTCCAAAAGGTCCCTGTGAAAACACACAGATTTCCTGCGGAGGGGAGGAGGGCTGGGTGAGGGCACTGGGATATTCCTGCTGATCAATTAGCAGCAAGCAGTCTGGGGCCCAGAAGTGGGCCTCTTCTTTCTATAGTGAGGGATGGGTGGGCTGGGGAGGGTCAGAATCCTTCTGCCTGGGTACAAAGCCTGATCCATCATCAGCAACTTTGGCTCTTGGACAAGGTCTTATCTTAAGGTGCCTCAGTTTCCTCGTTGGTAAACAAGGAATATTGGTACCTACCTTGGAGAACTGTCAGGATCTGGGCCCCCATTTCCCCACCGTAGCCAGCTAGGCCCCTCTACTCACTGGACCCGGGGACTCCACAGAGGCCGTGCCTTCCCACCTTGGGCTCTGGGCATTCCTTCCCCATCACTGCCCTCTCTCCAAGTCCCCCAATCTCCATCTCACAGTTTCTTTGCTGTTCTCCCACTGTTCCCCATCCCTGAGCTCAATATTCTGAACAAAGAAGAAACTGACTACCATGTTGCCTCCTAGACTGTCCTGTCTAGCTACGGCCACCCAAGTCTCCGCTCCTTCTAGTCCTCGCTGCACTCACCCACTCGGCAGACAGCCCCTCCTCTTTGAAGCTTCCATGAAGCTATTCCATCTGAGTTCTCCCTGTGCCCCTGGCTGCTTCTTTCCCTTCTTGATGGTTCTTCTTTCTCCTGTAGTTGACCGCATCCCCTTTCCCCTATGCACTGAAGGTTCCGTATCTCCAGCCAAAATCTCTCCCCAGAGCCATCTGACTGTTTAGGAATCACCACTTGATGTTCAATGTTTTGGACTTAAAGGGCATTAGGAAGACTTAATACAGTAAGGCATGCCAAGCTCCCAGCACGCTGCCTGGTCCAATAGATAACTTGGCAAATAGTAGCCATTATTATTTGCAATTTGACCCTCAGTACCATTTTAATAGGCAAAAGTACTAATTTGAAAAGAGCAGACAAAACTCTCCCCCAGGAATTGAGGGAAGGATTGAAGTCCTTGCCTCAATCTCTGGGGTTAGTGAGTTGGAAACCCCATACCAATCACTGCAGGCCACCCATTTTAGGAACTAGTTTCTAAATTCTATCTCCAAGTCCCCTGATTAATTAATTGGTGTTCCAGTGATTACTTCTGTTGACAACCTTGGTGGCTTTTGGCAAGGTTGGGTCAGCCTGAGCAAGCCCAGACTTATTGTGGCAAATCCCACTGGCTTCTGGGACATGAGACATGATCCCCGTACGGCAGAAGCAGCACCTTGTTAGGGAGAATTAATTGGAAGAGTGAACAGGGGAACAAGGTCCTCTCAGCAAGTTGGCTGAAGGTTTTGGTGCCATGGGTCCCAGACAAGCCTCAAAACACCCCATAATGCCCAGGCCAGCCTGCATCTTGTTGGGATCCATGTAGCTGAGGAGGAAGCTCTGAAAATCATGCTTCTACCCTCCCTTCCCAGAGGACAAAGACTTAACATGCAATGACTATCCTCTTCTGAATCTAGAGAGAGGGGCTTGGATTGCAGTAAGAGGGACTTAGGTTAAATACACAGAACTAACTCCCATGTCTATTCGAGGTAGGCATGGCGGGAGAGGGGAGCCTGGGCTTTGATCTGCAGCATCTGTGAGACCAGGGTGGCTCCCTCTCCACCACTGCTTTGCAGCCAGAGCCGGAGGCCTGGTGGGTGAATGGTGGCCCCAGAGGAACACCTGCCAAAGACCTGCAGCACTTCTAGACCCTTCCCACCACAAGGCAGCCCCCAGCTCCCTCTTCTCTTAGCTGTCCCAAGGCAGGCAAGGTGGTTGACTAAGGAGAGAAACTCAGCCACAGAAAACAATCAGATGTAGCATTTCCTAGGGGCTTGGACTTGGAGTGTGGCCCTCTGGTCTTTCCTCTCTTATGAGCACCTGGCTTCTGCAAACTTGGGCTGGTACCATGGCTTTTCTGGGCCACCATTTCCCCAGCAAAGCCAGGACCAAGGTGAACTGGATGACCTTGAAAATCCTTCCAATTGGGAGGGTCTTTAATTCTGTGTCATGCGTTTTCTTCGCCCTGGGTCCCTTCTCTGTGTAGGCAGGTGGAGTTATGAGAGCTACTAGAAGCACAGAGGTACATACAAGCACATGGGTGACTGTCCCTGGCCTAGGACCCTGGGCTCAGGCTGATTGCACAGACATACGATGGCTTAAGGGAGTGCTGGGCTGGGACAGGGATGCCAGAGACCACTCAGAAATACCCGCCCTTCCCTCTTCAGGGCTCCTAGGCAACCCAGAGCCCACAGCTCCATTTGGAGTTCCCAGACTGCAGCTTTCCTGGGGTGGGAGGTGGGGGAGGGAGCATCCCAGCATCCATGACAAGGCTGGGCCCTGTGGGTATGAGATGAGGCCCTGCTGGCTTCCATCCTGGTGTGCCTTGAATGGTGTCCCCCAAGACAGGAGCCCCACTCCCACAGAGTCTCCTTCTCAAACTCTGAGGCTATGGAAGGAAGCCACCCCAGTTCTCGCCTTCCAGGGACGTTGGGGCATAAGGCGGGTTCCCCCTCCCTCCACCTGCTCTAAGTCCTCGCAGCCCCAACACCCCCAGCCTCTTGTTTTCACTTCCCCAACTTCTCTCTCCCACCGCACATGGGGCCCTAACTGAACAGGTCCATCCTGAAATCACAGATTCTGAAGCGCCTCTCTGGCCACAGCCCGTGCCTTCTTGTGAGCTCAGTCAGTGCAGACACCTTCTGGGCCCTCTTGAGTCTGCTCCTCCCCATCAGCTTGGCTGCCACCTTCACTCCAACCCAGCATGGATCCCGTGGTCCTCTGCTCCTCCAGGCTGTTGCCCATCTCTGAAGCCCCCTCACTCCCAACCTGACAAAACTCCAGCAGAAAGGACCTATGGCCCTCCCTGTACTGGCCCACAGCACCTCCTGGTGAACAGGCCCTGGCCACACCCCCAGACTGTGTTGCTCAGCCTCCCTCACCTCTCATTCTCCCGTCTGGATGTCTCACCCCTTCTCTGTGTCCTCAGACGCCTGACCTTCTGCCCCTTCCACTCCTCTCTGCTCAGTCACAAGAACACAGGAGCCACTGGAACAACTTCTTCAATTTTCCCATCCCTGAACCCCACACACAGCAGCATCTTCCTCCCACCCCACTCCTCTTACACGTACTGAAGTGGGGAGGGGTCTCCCCATGCCAAGGCTGATCCCCTCGTCTGTGCTCTGGTTCCCCCTCTTCTTCATGGACTTTCCTCCCCCAACATCGTCCTCTCAGTGTCCTCAGCATCTCTCCTGGTGCCTTCCCTACTGCATTTACACAAGCCCCTGTCTCTCCCATTTAAAACAAGGATAGGCCAGGCGTGGTGGCTCATGCCTGTAATCCTAGCACTCTGGGAGGCTGAGGCGGGAGGATCACAAGGCCAGGAGTTCAAGACCAGCCTGGCCAAGATGGTGAAACCCTGTCTCTACTAAAAATACAAAAATTAGCTAGGCATGGTGGCGGCGCCTGTAATCCCAGCTACTCGGGAGGCGGAGGCAGAGAACTGTTTGAACCTGGGAGGTAGAGGTTGCAGTGAGCCGAGATTGTGCCACTGCACTCCAGCCTGGGCGACAGAGTGAGACTCTGTCACAAAACAAAACAAAAAAAACAAGGACAAATACATAAATAAAAGCCCCTCCTAATCTCACATCTTGTTGTGGCTGTGGACCTGTCTTTCTCATTTTTCCCCTCACCTGTCACCTGGGCCCCCTATTTGGGGACAGGGTTTAGCTACATTGCCCCAGACACCAATGGATACTCTGTAATTTAGTGAAGTGTGACCTCTCGGCAGAGGCTGACCTGTAGATGCCCACCTACCCTCATCACACGTGGCCCAGCTAACACCCTGGCTGCTTGTCCTTGGACCCCACCAAGGTGGGAGCCTCACTCACCACCCTCACTCACTTCCAGCACCATTTGCATGCTGATATCCTCTACTTCTATCCCTCCAGCCTAAGCCTCTCTCCTCATTCCAGACGCAGAGCCAACATCCCACAGGCTCCTCAATCCCATGTCCATCCAACCGACCTGCTGCCCTCCCTCGAACCTGTCCCCACGTGGCTCCATCTCGTTAAGCACCTACATGTGTCTGGTTGCTCAAAACCAAAAGCCAGGCGCACATCCTGCCGGCTCCCATTCCCTCCCACCACAGGCAGCCCTTCACCGGATCCTGATTCCCTCTTTAGGGACCCTTCTCTGCATGCCCCCTTCTCTGCATGCCCCCTGCCAACAGCCTGGTCCAAGCCGCCATCACTGCTTGCTGGACGCCCGCCAGAGCCTCCTGATGGTTCCTTCTCCGGAGCTCCAACCCAGCCCCATGCAGCAGCACGGGGGCTGCTCAGAATCAGGAATCTGTGGTCTGCCTTGCACAGCCCTTAGGAGGACATTCACCCTCTCTGTTTTGGCTTCCAAGTTCCCAACGCCACTCAGCCCCTCATTTTTGGGCCATGTCACCTTGCGGCACTCCCTGGTCGTGCCACAGACTTTGGTCAGCTCTTGGACATGGCATGTGCTTCCTCCCCTCAGAACCTTCACACCAGGTGTCCACCAACCTCTTATCTCCCCTCCCATCCCTTTTTATCTGGCCAACTCCAGCCACACTCCCAGTCCCAGTGAAATGTCACTTCCCTCTAGGCTCGGTTTGGTCTGCTGTCTGCTTCCACACCCAGTGGAGCTTCTCCCACCCTAACACTCCCGGCTCCTCATCTGCTGGCCTCTGTTTAATCACCGTGTTGACTGCGTGACCCTCATTCTGAGGGGCAGAGCCTGGGCCAGCCTCATGCACAATTCCAGCCCCAGCACCTAGCAGTGCTAAGGAGTCGGCATGATATGAGTATTTGTCCAGAAATCACCAAACGGTGTTCCCTGCCCTGCCCTTGAGCACCTCCCCACTGACCTCTGACATCTGCGGGAAGAGGCTGATGGCCAGCGGCAGGGCCAGGCCGAAGGCTGCCAGGCACACGAGGCTTTGCACAGGGAGGAGCAGCCGGGGGCGCGCCTGCAGGAGAGCCGTCCTGTCAGGGAGAGAGGAGGGAGCCCCATGAGACCCCAAGGTGGGGTGGGCTGGCTGCCAGCCACCATGCTGGGTCCCACTGTGTCTCAGGGCCCAGGAAGCATGGTTCTGGGAGCAGTGCCAGTGTGCAGCTAAATAGACATAGCAGAGTTAGGTCTTTGGGACCTTTCCCAGTGGGCACCCCATCCCAAGGCCCTGCCTTGAAGGGCATGGCTGGCTGAACTCTCAACTACTCAGGTCACGAATGAGCACTTTTGGGGCACCCACCCACCATGCATCCAGCCCCATGCCAAGAAGGCCCCATGTGGGAGAGACGCTGGAAGAGGCTGTCGGCCCCTATACCCGAAGAGACACATAGGAACCTAAGATCGCTCTCGAGGCGGCACATAATTAAACAACCAACCAACCAAAGTAGGTAGGAAGTTCAGGAGAGATGACAAAGCACATACATGTGGGCACATGCCAACCAGGAGAGGTGATCATCCTCTGTGTGTGAGAACAGAAGATACCCCACTGGCCACCTCATCCATTTCAACCCAAGGGCCACAGAGGGGGCAGTGACTTGTCCAAGGCCAAGTCTGCAGGAGGCCAGCAGAGCTGCCGCCTGGATGCCTGACTCCCCAAGGGCGCTGTCACCCCAGCTGGTCTCCTTTGCCAGCTTCGTCACCAATGTGACACAGCTGGCACCCTCTCCCTATGGCTGGCTTCAGAGCTGGTTTCCTGGGCAGGAGAGGGGGCATGATAAACCTCTCTCTAGGACCCAGGATCCCCAGACAGTGTGGGGACATACCAACTGGCCAATGTGCCTGTACCATGTTCATCGGAGCTTCCCGTTTTGCCTAATACAGCAGACCCTTCATCTGGGACTGCAGCATTCCATTTGGGGAGGCCTGGGATGACCAGACTATGTACCAGGGGATGTTGGGCAGGCACTAAATCTGACCTCAGTAACTGGCAGCCTCAAGTCACAGGCTCCTGGTGTGAAGGGGAAATAATCCAGGCTCTTGTCTGCCACCCCCAGCAGGGCTGACCATGGCCACAGGTAGGTAAGGGGCCCTCCTAAGGGCAGAGGCCCAATGTGGGAGGGTAGTAAACCCCATATACCTTGACCTCTTGAGACAAGAATCCCAACAGCACCTAGGCCTGAGAAAGCAGCAAAATTGGGAGTAGTTTTCAAAAGTTAAAGTGTATCAGATGGGCTGGGCAGCTAGTTAAACATGCAAACTCCCAGGGGCTGCTTACAGCCATGAAATCCAGATTCAATGGGCACTGGACCTGGAAATGTGCATTTTAATCAACCCCTCATGAGTCTAAAATGCTGATCCCAGATCACACTTCTGACAAACTCTGCCCCTGGATGTTCCTGCTGAGGTATTAATAAATATCCCATCTGTAATTCCAGCACTTTGGGAGGCCAAGATGGGCAGATCACCTGAGGTCAGGAGTTCAAGACCAGCCTGGCCAATTTGGTGAAACCCTGCTTCTACTGAAAATACAAAAATTAGCCTGGTGTGGTGGCACATGCCTGTAGTCCCAGCTACTCAGGAGGCTGAGGCAGGACAATCTCTTGAACCTGGGAAACGGAGGTTTCAGTGAGCCAAGATCACGCCACTGTACTCCAGCCTGGGTGACAGAGCAAGACTCTGCCTAAGAAAATAAATAAATAAATAAATAAAGATCCCATTACTTGCAAATACTATGCAAGCAAAAGGGTGAGTCCTGGCCTGGCATGCAGTAAATGCTCAGAGACTGCGTGTCATTATTGATGTTGCTATTGCTCGTGTTACCTGCAGGATGGTAGGATCCCGGTAGCCCACCTGTCCTGCAGCCCTTCCCACTGGCCCAGACCGAGAGGTTTGTCCAGCTGCTAAATTTGGCCTGAATTAAGCAATTGGAAAGGGGAGTTTCCACAGGATTGAGCAGCAGGACCAAGGTGCCTACATGAAGCTCAAACCCCTCTGATCCCCCCAACCTGCAGCTAGCACCCCCATCCTCTCTCTCTCCTCCATGCTAGCCCATGCCAGCCTGGACTTCCTTAGGGGTCACAGAGGGGCTGGGAATAAGGCTGAGAGGGCCCTGAGATGAACTTCTCAAGCAACACAAGGAGTAGAGGGGGACACAAAGCTCATTCTCCAATCTTCATACAGGGCCCAGAGCCCTGCTTGGAGGAGGCTGTGGAAGGATGGGGCTGCCCTCCTATTCCAGTGGCAGTGATAGAAGGGTGTGGAGTTCCTGGAAGCACAGCTCCAAGGGTCCCTGCTCACAGCCCTGAGAGCAGGGAAGGGTGAGAAAAAGAAAGAGAGAAGCTCCTCGATGGCAGGTGAACAGCAGGCCATGGGCTCAGTCCTTGGGACCTGCTGGTGGGGACACTGGACAGACCCCTTCCTGCGGGGCTGTGACCAAGGCTCCTTTCTCAGGGTGGCTGGCTGAAGTCCTCACTGAGAAAGGGGACCAGGGAGCCCCAGGCCTGGGCTCCCAGCTCAGGAAGGAGGCAGGCCTGAGGCTGAAACAGGAGCCTTGGAAGCCCCAGCCCAGAGCAGGCCAGAGAGTGAGCACAGCAGGACAGGGGGAGAGGAGGGGGGAAGAAAATGGCAAGGAGGGAAGGAAAAGCAGCTGGGGGAGTTAAAATATGCAGATGGAGAGATGTGCGAATGCTTGGGAGAAAGGAAAGACCCGGAGCCCAGGAAGTAAAGGAAGCTTGGGGAGCGGACTCAGGGCTGTGGCCTGGACCCAGAGCCAATTCAGACCCAGCCTGGTGCCTCTGTTGGCCCCCTTCATTCCAGGAACTGGGAGGCTGGGCTGGATCTGAGCCAGCTAGAGCCCTCCTGATCCAGCACAGGAACCTGTGATCCCAGCCCTGGGTCTAAAACTAGCTTCCTCCCCAACAAGGTTGGTGCTGCAGTGTGAACCCCTGGAGCACTCAGGGGAACTGGAGGGTGGTGGAGAGGGAGGGATGGCACTCAGTGGACTGCAGCCCCAGAGGCAGCCCAGTGCTCTGGGCTGGTGGAAGCTCCTCTGCTTCTGACTTGAGATTCTTCTCCTTTCAGTCTCAGAGTCAAGACCAACTGAGCATGCAGAGCTCCAACCTTTCTCTTCCCAGCAGGAAGCCCAGGGTCCTTGGCTCTGAGAGTATCAACTGAGGCTAGAGGCAAAGCAACGCAGGTCCCAGCCCCTGTCCCCACACAACAGCTTGTCCCTGCCATTGCTGTGCATTCCTTCAGCACTTGGAGTGCAGTTTTAGTTTGCACTCCATTAATTTGCACATAGGCTGCTTTGTAAGTGTTCTTTTGTCTTCTTCCCTGGCTGTCCTGACTCCCTCACCCAACAGGGGCTCCCCAAAAGAATGGGGGCTGCCTTCCTCATCAGCCTCCTCAGCGGAGGCCCTGCACTAGTGCCCTTGCACCCAAAGGCTATGGGGTGCGTGGCAGGCCCCCAGCAAAGAGCCAAAGAACTGCTGGATGGTGCAAAATGCAAAGCCCCAATGAACAAGGTGATGAAGGGGCAATGTCCACATTTTCCAGGTGGGAAACTGAGGCTGAGGGAGGCTCCACCACCACATTAGACTGGCAGAAAGAGGTGGAGCAGAAATCTAGATTTTATTTTCCTACCAGAGCCTCAGCTCGCTCTGCTACCTTGCCCTGCCTCTCCTACCACACAGTCTTGCACTTCCAGAGTACATGTGAGATTAGCAAGCCTTCGAGGGCACTAACTGGGTATTATTCATCTTCATATTCTTGGGAGAACCTGAGCTGAGCTCTTCTTTTCCCAGGGACCCTCCAAAGAACTCCAGGGAAGGACCAATGAAACACAAGGCTGCCAGGAGCACCAAACTCTGACCTCTCATCACCTTATCACAGGGGCTCCTTTGGAGCCTGAGATGTAAGAGTATGTGGCACCCCAGACACTAGACAGGTCCCAGGCTGGGGAGGTTCAGACCCATAATCATCACCCTACTTCCCATTGATATGGAAGTGGGGAAGGGAAGTGCTGGGAAGGGAAGGGCACAGTCCCTTTAAATGACAGGAAAGTGGAGAAGGGAAGGGTGTGGCCCCTGGCTACAGCTCCACCCCCATGCCTGTGCCCAGGGGCCCAGGGACCTAAGTGGGGACAGGCTTTTTTTGTTTTCCTGCACAAATGTTGTACTTCCCAAGACCACTCTGGCCTGCCACACCCTGATCCTGTGCCTAAAAAACCCTGAGACCTGGCAGTGGTCCAGTGGCTAATGGCTGTAATTCCAGCACTTTGGGAGGCCAAGGCAGGTGGATCACCTGAGGTCAGGAGTTTGAGACCAGCCTGGCCAATGTGGTGAAACCCCGTCTCTACTAAAAATACAAAAATTAGCCAGGCATGGTGGCATGAGCCTGTAGTCCCAGCTACTCAAGAGGCTGAGACAGGAGAATCACTTGAACCCAGGAGGTGGAGGTTTCAGTGAACCAAGATCACGCCATTGCACTGCAGCCTGGGCAACAAAAAGCGAAACTCTGTCTCAAAATAAATAAAAAAATAAATAACAACAAAACCCTGAGACCCTAGCAGGCAGACACACAAGCAGGTGGACATCCAGAAAAGCACATCAGTGGAGAAACACACAAGTGGCTGGATGTTGAGAGGACACTGAGGGGAGCACGCTGTGGAGGAGCACACTGACAAATGCCAGGAGGTCACTGACTAGCAGAATGAGGAGGAGGTTGGCTGGGGCAGTAGGGGGAAGAGCCTGGGCTGCTGAGCAGCCTGACTCCAGGGGAAAGCCAATCTCCCTTCTGGTTCCCCTATCTGGTTCCCCTATGCTGAGAGCTACTTCCACTCAGTGAAACCTTGCACTCATTCTCCAAGCCCACATGTGATCCAATTCTTCTGGGACACCAAAGCAAGAACCCCGGGATAAAGAAAGCCCTCTGTCCTTTTGATAAGGGAGGAGTCTAATTGAGCTAACACAAGCTGCCTATGAATGGTTAAACTAAAAAAGCACCTGTAACACATGCCCACTGGGGCTTTAGCTGTAAACACTCACCCCTGGACACTGCTGTGGGGTTGGAGCCCCACAACCTTCCCCTCTGCTCCCCTAGAGGTTTGAGCAGTAGGGCACTGGAGAAGCAAGCCATACCCCCATCACACTCCCTTTGAGGAAGACAAGGAAACTTTTCCTGTTTCACCATGACTCCCAAAGCCAAGTTCAAGCTCCCAAGCTAATGGGACACTAACCGTCATTCCACTTTCTGCAAACATCTCTGCCAACTGGAGAGGCATCGCAGAGCATGTTTTTCCTCAGCAAATTCTTGCAGAAGGACAGGTCCCTGGATGAGCGTGGCTGACCCAGCTTCACACCCCACCCCCTGCCTTCTTGGCATTCTCAGGATAGCTGTAGATGTGCTGGGAATGCAGCATCTTGAGATAAGGAGGGCCTGTCTGGGACAGCCTGGGCTCATGTTCCCACCTCTTCTGGAACAGGATGTCCTGCAACACTTCAGCACAGCAAGCCGATGTCCCCCTGGGTGCAAACCCCAGGGTGGGGTGCTTCCAGGCTCTCTCAGTTGCAGTGTGATGTGGTACGTGAGATTCCATCCTCCCTGAGCAGCTTCCTCAAGCCATGGGGCACCAGCGTGCCGTAAGTCTCAGGCGCCCATTGTCTCTGAAGCCTATCTGTGAGGAATCAAGCTGCTGCGCTTGACTTGTGCGAGTGTTCTACCTCACTGGACTTGTGCAAGTAACAGAGTGAGCAGTGCTCACTGAACCTGCTCCAGAATTCCAAGGTTCAGGACTCAGCAGTCTCAAGGACTTAACTACCTTCCTCACCTGCCCCGCTGGCTCCCTGTGCGTATGTGCAGTCACTGGCACGCAGGGACCTCAGTTCACAAAGGGGCTACGTATACGAGAGTCAGGATCACAAGAGACTGCCCTGTTTTTGTCTGTGGCAAACTTCTGTATCACAGGAATTTTCTTAATCTTAGTGCTCAGCAGGCCATGCCCACGCTCAGGTATCCCCAGAGGCTCCCTCTTCTAGGGTGAGAGAGGGATCATCTCAGCTGGGCACACAGGACCCCTCATCAGCTGGCCCTATGAGTGCACTTCCCTTTAGCCAGGCTGGACACCTCAGTGTCCACGCCACAGGACTACACCTTGCCCAGAGAGCCCGCCCTTCCACAAAAATCCTATCCTGCTCTCTGGGTTGGCCGCAGCCCCTCTCTGGGGACCAGCCCTCCTTACTGCTGGGCCCACAGTGCTTCCTCTTCTCAAGGTCACCTTGGCTGAGTTCACTCACTACCTGCCGTCACCTGCAACTGACCTGTGTTCAGGTCTTGCCCATCGCCCTTATAAAAACACAGGCTTCCTGAGATCAGACCCCAAATCTACTCCCCCCATTTCCATGGAGGGCAGGACTCAAACACACGCTGATTGCATGGTGTGACCTGAAGATGCAAGAGGCAGCCAGTGTGGCTTGAAGAGATCAAGCTTTGCAGCCATATTCCTGAGCCACTGCTGGCTCTGCTATTTCCTAGTAGATGACGGTAAGTGGATGATACAGCCTGTCTTTGCCTTCCTCTCCTCATCTGTAGAATGAGGATATTATACTTACCTTATTGTGCTGTCCTGAAGGTGAAATGAGAGAATTCATTCACTCACTCATAGATGCTTACTGAGCATCTACTGTATGCCAGGAACTGTGCTAGATGCTGGGCAGGGCAGTGAACAAAAGGATGGACGTGCCTCATGGAGATGACATTCTAGTAGAGCAGACAGAGAATATGCAACTAGAGGAACAATCTCAGATATGGATAAGGGCCGTAAGAAAAATAAAGGATTGCAAGGGAGAGGAAGTAATGAGAAATGGTGATTTCTGATAGGGTAGTCAGGGAGGACCTCTTTGAGGAGGTGGCATTTGGGGCAGAGACCTGACTGAGAGAGGACTGGGATATGTAAGTGCTTAACAAATGTCAGTTGTTATAATTCATATTGTGGGAAGAAGAAAGTCCCCAAACAGGGAAGAATCCCTTGCCCCAGAACCCCAGATGGAGTACCCCCATCCCCATCCTTATCCCACACACCCCCAATTCCAGCTGCTATCTTGAGATGTCCCCATGGGGTAGGGTCTCCTTGCTGTCACCTGACCAGTCAGGGGTCTGTACCTCCAGGCCCCCTCCACCTAGGACCCTCCCCTTGCCTTCTCCCAGGGCCTGCCCTTTCCACGCAGCCTTTCCTTCCAGCAGCATTTCAGTCCGCCCCTTCAGTTTAGCACTCATTAATTAATAGCATCAATCCATTACTATTATTATGCTCCCTCATTTCTTTAGTCATGACAGATATGAGTGCTTAGAACATCCCTCTGAGGGATGCAGGAGGCTATTACTATTTATATTTTGCAAGCAGAGAAACTGAGGCTCAGTAAGGTGGTGATTTGCCCCACAGCGGATACCTACCTGAATCTAGTCTTCCTCCCTGAATCCTCAAGCCTCTGCCTTCATAAATGGTCCTGCACTATTCACTGAGAGCATGTGGCACATGTGCACACACACAACCCCCAAACCACCAGCTCCTGAGGGGAGGGCCAGCACTGTCATCCTGGTACCCCTCGTGGCACTTAGCCCACGGTCCTGAATAGTAAAAGTCCAAGAATTCTCACAGTGATTCCGTGGCACCACCTGGAGAGTCCGAGACGGAGCAAGACACCTTCCACCCTTTATACAAGCTGGGGTGGGCTTCCTGCTGCCCCCTCATCCCTTGCCTGGGCCAGCTGGTTCTCCCTCCCTCTCCCTCTCCTCCCCCACGGTGTCCTCTCCATCCAGGCTGCACCAACTCACTTCTCCAGCATGGACATAATGATCGGAGGTAGCACCAGGATGGGCATGGGCAGGACCACTCGCGTCAGCGCCGTCTCCAGCAGGGCCTGAGGGGCAGGCAGAGGCTGTGGTGAGAGAGGCCTGATGGCCAGTAACGGGACAGCACACCCACATGGAGCCCTAGGTGTGTGCCACCACAATGCACGTTTGGCTGAATGGCATTATTCATGGGATTGCTCAGGAAGCCATATTCCAAATATCAAAAAAGCCACTGGCCTTCTTTTTTTCTGTTTCTTTTTGAGACAGAGTCTTGCTCTGGCCCCCAGGCTGGAGTGCAGCGGCGTGATCTCAGCACACTACAACCTCCACCTCCCAGGTTCAAGTGATTCTCCTGTCTCCGCCTCCTGAGTAGCTGGGATTACAGGTGCACACCACTATGCTTGGCTAATTTTTGTATTTTAGTAGGGATGGGACGGGGTTTCACCATGTTGGTCAGGCTGGTCTAGAACTTCTGATCTCAGGTGATCCACCCACCTCAGCATCCCAAAGTGTTGGGATTACAGGCGTGAGCCACCGCGTCCAGGCTCCACTGGTCTTACCACACACATTTGAGAAGAGCAGATTCCCATCACTTGCCACATGTGGGGGACACCCAGGCAGCCCCAGGAATGGGCAGTGCTCAGGGAGGTGGCTGAGCACCTTGGGGGTGGCAGGCGCAACCTCCCATGCTCAGTGCACAAGGGGGCTGGGGAGCAGCTCTAAAAGCAAGGCCAACACAGACAGCTGGGGCCTGTTGAGCCACTGGGGCTCATGGAGCCAGAGGAGGACTGAGCTTCTGGAATTTACTTTTTGTTGTTGTTGTTGAGATGGAGTCTCGCTCTGTCACCCAGGCTGGAGTGCAGTGGCATGGTCTTGGCTCACTGCAGCCTCTGCCTTCCGGGTTCAAGGGATTCTCCTGCCTCAGCCTCCCGAGTAGCTGGGATTACAGGCATAAGCCACCACACCCAGCTAATTTTTGTATTTTTGGTACAGATGGGGTTTCACCATGTTGGCCAGGCTGGTCTCAAACTCCTGACCTCAGGTGATCTGCCCACCTCAGCCTCCCAAAGTCCTGGGATTATAGGCATGAGCCTCGTATTTATTTATTTTTTAAACATAGCTTAAAGACAAAGATTTGCAAGATCTTGTGTCTCTTGGCTATGAATGAGTTTCTCAGTGACAAGAGGTAGGATCTATAAGGGAGACACTCTTTAGTTGGGTGTCTGCAGGGTTTCCCTGGGGGTCTGCCTGGGGCCTTGCTCCAGGGGCTCCCAAGGGATTCCTGGAGAGAGAGGGGGGTGGTGTCCTTGGCCAGAGCACAGCTCAGTGGTGAGCTCCTTTAGCCCCAGGAGCTCTAGTCCTCAGAGGAAGCTCCAGCAACAGCTCACAGCCCACAGATGCCTGGAGTCGCTCCCCAGACAGCAAAAAACTAAGCAAGCCAGGCTGAAGAGAGCTCAGGCCACTTGGGTTTCCTTGTTGTAGGACACTGAGAGGAGTTATCATGGCTGTCCTCCCTCACAGGGGCTGGGGAAAAGAACAGGAAAAGAACAGGACTGGGATAGGAAGGTAGGAAACTGAGGCTAAATCCCCTCTGCTGATGTGCTCAGGGCTGAACATTTCTCCCAGGAACCTAGGCTCTTTATGGTCAGCCTCAGGAAGGCCTGGGAGAGGCCCCTCCAGTCTCTGGAACAGGTTTGGGAATGACACGAGGGTCCAGTGCCAGTGCAGGCAGCAGAGGATGCAGTGTGGGCACAAGACCCCCAGCTCCTTGCCCTAAAAACCCTGGAGGGGCACTGACTTGGAGAGAGCTCTTCCCAGACCAAAGTCTGAATAAGAAGGCCTCATGACTCGGGTAGGGCTTGGGGGCCCTCATGGGAGCTGATGAGGACAGTGGCTGGAGCAGGCCTGCATGCTTGACCACTTCATGGCTCACTCCCAGCCCCCACCCTGCCCCATGCCCAGCACAGAGGCCAGAGCCCAGGGCAGCAGGATAAACCACTAACCATCATCTGGACAAAGCCTAGGAAAGGAGAGGGAGAGGTACACATGGGCTGCATTTTCCTTTTTTTTGAAACGAAGTTTCGCTCTTTCGCCCAGGCTGGAGGGCAGTGGCGCGATCCTGGCTCAATGCAACCTCTATCCCCCTGGTTCAAGCAATTCTCCAGCCTATGCCTCTCTAATAGCTGGGATTATAGGCACCCACCACCATACCTGGCTAATTTTTATATTTTTAGTAGAGATGGGGTTTTGCAGTGTTGGCCAGGCTGGTCTCAAACTCCTGACCTCAGGTGACCACCCCCTTGGCCTCCCAAAGTGCTAAGATTACAGGTGTGAGCCACCATGCCTGGCCTGTGTTTTCATTTTTTAAACTGCAATTGCTAGAGTGGTGGAGCCCATGTAACCAGGGGTGAAAGAGGGTCTTGTAACAAAATATTCTCTAAATCTCTGTAAGCCTCAAATCCCTAGACCTCATGGCACTTGCTCCCCAGTGAGCTCTCACCTGCAGAAGTGCCTATTAACCTAGAACCATAAGCCACTGGCCTCCTACGCTTCCTTGGTTTACCCAAAAGGATGTGAGGGCCCTGGGAGGCAGGGCCCTGGGCAGAGGGAGGGGGAAGAGAGCTCTGGGAGAGTCTTCTCTGCCCTCACCAATTAACACCTCCTCTGGGTGAGACAAGCAAGAAGCTGGGTCCTGAGGGGCTGGGACAAGAGATAGGGACTTTTCACAGCAGTGAGGGCATGTCCAGGGGAACAGGCTGGAAGCCAGAGGCCCGAACTCATGCAGACTGGAGGTGGGGGCGGGGTGAGGAGGAGACATCAAGAGGCGAAAACCAGGATACTGTGGAGAGAAACCTGTGGAAGACACATGCTAAGGGAAAAATACTCCCCTCCCTGTTGCTGGCCTCCCCAACCCTGCAAGCCCCCAGACCCACATGTCTGGCTGCGATCTTGGAGGAGCCCACGAGGTTGCCATCGTTGTCCAGGACATCAATCCCTTCCTCCAGCTCCCCGTACCGCATCAGGACTACATTGCAGATATTGGCACTGGCTGCAGAGAGAGGGGGTGCAGAGAGCAGGATGAGGAGGATGGCGTTCCACTTGGAGGGAGGTCACTGTGTTCCTCCCTACCCAAGCCACGGGGTTCTGCATTCAAATGCATGGGCAAAGGGTGGTTCTGTTGTCCATCTGCCTGTTAGCCTGGCGAGGGATCTGGGGGCCCTTGGGAACCTGGGCTCAGGGAGCGGCCACTTATCCAGGGGCTGCTTTCCTCTCCTCTGGGGCAGGTCCCCTAGGCGCCCAAGTGGGTGTCCATCTGGGAGGGCTCTCCGGCCTGAAGCCGCATTCCCCCGAACCCAGGTCTGCTGTTCCACCATCACTTGGGCTGCCCCATCCTCTTGAATTACCCATCCCACATTCAGCCCCCTCTGTCTCTGAGTGAATCAGGTTCCCAGAAATTTGCCTACCCTGACAGCAGGTGCCAGAGAGGCAGAAACCTCAGTGTTCACCCAGCACCACCCCCTCATCATATGGATGGAACACTGAGGCTCAGAGGAGTGACTTATCTGAGGTCACACAGCAGAATGGGACAGAGCAGAAAGGCTATAGTGCCTATGCCTCCTGAATACCCACGGGGCAAGGAGGGTTAGGGTGGGGGCGGTGGGCTGAGTTAAAGGAAGACCTCTTCCATTCTTGCTTCCTATGGTTGAGTTACTGCCTTTGGCCAGGCCCCTCTGCCCTCTGAGATCTTGGGGACCTGGGCTAAGGGGAGGATTCCTGGCTCCTTAGTGAAGTACTGGTTGCTGAAGTCTGGGGCCACCCATCAGCTGGTGACTAGCTCAGGGAGCCTCCTTCTGCTCCCCTAGCCTGGGACTCACATGACTGGGCAGGCTCCGTGGCCCAGTGCAGTGTGGGTGTTGACCCCGCCTGAACTCTCCCAGCCTTGCTTCAGGATGGAAGTGGGGGAACCTGGGAGGGGTGGGCAGGTGGGGAGTGGGGGGTGACAAATTCGGAGCCTGCCTGCCTCACTCCTCCCCCCCAAAGCGCCTTGCTGTGTTTAAAGTTTTAATTTTTGCTAATTAATGTCAATTAATTTTGTATAATGAGTGTTTAATTTTGGGGAGTGTGTGAGCCTGGGAGCGACTGCAGTTCTGGGCTGTGAACGCTGATTAGCATCAACACCTGCTGCTTCCCCCTCCCTCCAGTGGGGGGAGGCGCCAGGGTTTGGGGAGCTGGAGGGTGGCGGGGCCTAGTGGGCAGGCAGAGTGGGAGGGAGACCACAGATGCTCCTGGGGCCCGAGCCAACAAGCGGTCCAGGGTGCTCACAGCTGGGGGACAAGGTTCTGTGGGTGAGGTGTGGCTTGAGACCCTGGGGGCCTCAGTCGCCTGTTTCATCAAAATGGGGAGGTGGAATAAACAGGGCAAGACCGAGAAGCTCTGCAGTCTTTGGAGAAGAAAAGCAGGAGGCCAAATACAGTTCTAAAATGTATTTACAGCACACACGCCATCTTCGAGCATCGCTCCTGCTTCCACCAACGTTCAGCGCAGCGGAAGCCACAGGCAGTCCCTCTGCGGCCCAGGGTTTCCTGCCCCAAAACAGGCATGCTTACCTGTTCTAAATAGCTATTCTCCACCAGGGGCGGATTTGCAGGGCATCTGGCCACATCTGAGGGCATTTTCAGTGATTACAATCTGGGGGTTGGGGGTCGCTGCAGGCATCTGGTGGGCCAGGGATGCTGCTAAGCATCCCGCAAGACACAGAACGGCTTCCCCACTAAAGGACCATCTGGCCCCCAAATGTCAATGGTGCTGACATTGAGAAACCCTCGTTCTCACCACAAGCAGTGACGGACAGAATTAGGAAGTTGAATCCAAGGTAAAGGAGATCCGGTCAGCAGGGCATGACAGAGAAGAGTTGGGAGCCTGGGTTTGGGGCCATCAGGCTTGGGTTCCAATTCTGGCTCTGTATCTCCCCGCTCAGCCCCAGGAACTCAGGGCTCAGGGCCCAGAAGGGACCCCCAGGGGTGGCCTTGGGAAGCAGCCACCTGGCCTGTGTTAGTGACACACCCTCTAGTGGCCATAGGGAGGCTATGCATTCCCCATGCCCTTGGGGCTGTCAGGCTCTCGGTTCCCAGGAGACCTAAGAAAACTGTTGAAGAGGATAGTGGGGATTTCTGCCCTGAAAGGCATCAATTCCTGCCCTCTGAGGACTCTGTCCACCATATCACCACCACCACCATTCCAGGAAAGGCAAAGTTACAGGAATGTGGTACAGGAGACAAGCATCCTGCTAAGGTCAGAAGCTACCAGCTCACTCTGGGAACTTGAGCCATTGCCACCCCAACCCCACCTCGGCTTCTCCCAGGATAAGATAAAGGGCAGCATTTAGGGTCTCCATGGGATTTCTGGGTGCTGGCTGAGCTCACATAAAATGTCAGCCTCTGCACCTGTGCCCATGCCCAGGTCAGGGGAAGCTGGGGATAGCTGAAATGCCTTTAGCCCCCATTTTGGATGTGTATGCATAGCAGGGACAAAGAGAAGACAGTGTGGATCTGGAGGTGGTGGTGGACCAGCCCTGGTTCATGGCAGCATCTCCCTCCCTCCCCATAATCCCCAAACGTGAAACATGGGGCAAGCAGGACAGCTTTGGTTCAAACACAAAACCACTGAGAAGAAAGATGAAGCATAAAAGGAAGTGAAAACCCAGCCTCCTTCCCCTCATCCAGCCCCCCCAGGACATCTCTGAAGCTGCCTGGATGGAAAAAAAGATACAGAAAACCCTAAAAGCCATCTCATAATGATGGTACCCCCCAGGCTCCTCCCTTGAAACAGCCAGCTCTTACTGCCTCCATAGATGGCACATGACCTGCAAGCAATTCTGTTGACTGTGTACACTGGTTAGCCATTTATTGGGCACCTGCCGTATGCACAGGCTACCAGCCACCCCTGCCCTTGAGCAATGGGAATGCCAGCCTGTCACATTGATTTCATTTCCATGAGCTCATCCGCAACTTTCAATTCTGCCATATCCTTCTCAAACTGTCCCTGATCCCTCCCATCCCACTCCTGGCAAGTCCAGCTCTTGTGACAGGGACACTGAGAGTCTAAGCAAACAATACAGAGAGAGAGAGAGAGAGAGAGAGAGAGAGAGAGAGAAAGACAGAGAGAGAATGAGAACATGCACAACCCTGGGCCATGGGTCTCCTCTCTAACACACCAGCAAGATCTATTATTGATGGTATCAGCAGGTTAATTAAGCAGCCTGTTAGTGATGATGTTAAGAAAGCTGGCACATTTTCAACTCAGATTGACACCACTCAAGACTCAGGCATAACTGATGTTTGAGCAGCAATGTGGGAGATGTCAAGGAATGAGAAAGAGAAGGAGAGAGAAAGGCATCACTTCTTGATGATGGCAAGCTCACTGTTAAGTCCTGAGGAAATTTTGTTCTTGCCTGCTGCAGATGTTCTCACATCCGACCCATTGCGATGCAAAATCATGCAGATTGTGAAAAGCTAATGAAGCACCCGGTGTAAAAAGGGCAGTGTGGGGAAGAAGAAAGAGCAGTAGACAGAAAGACAAATGTGCAAGAAAGTTTTTCAAAAGATCACAGGGGAGCCTGCCCTCTAAACTAGGGCAGGAATAGACAAGCAGATCCATGCAGTACCCTAGTCCTGCAACACACCCACCTGTCGGGGAAATTAATTGGTGGAAAAGCCATTGTATCAAGTCACAAGGAAAGGACCATTTAAACATGGACACATAGCAATAGGCTACTGATTTTTGGAAAATAAACTACCATAACTCCTCAATTCTACGATGCACTTTCCCAGATTTTAATGTTTTAAAAATCATGATGTGCTTTACAATGAAAGTCAGCAGAAAAGGAACCTTACCTGCTACTCAACACAATTGCCTGTACATGTGTGAACTTAGCCATGTGCAGAGCTAAACGTTCATTCAAGTGTCACCTCAGCTGACCACAGCAATCCATACAGAATTTGAACTTATACTTAGATTCCTAATTGTTGCCTAAAACATCTTTCTAAAACTTACACTATAATGGAGCACGGACATGAAAAGTTATTGTACATGCAGAAGATCGTCTGCCAGATACCAGGCAATGCAATTAAAGACAGTAGAAATTGCCAAACCATAGATAGCTACCCTAAAGAAATGCTTGCCCATATGCACAAAGAGACATTTACAAGGATGTTAATTATAGCACTGTTTGTAAGAGCAAATAATTAGAAACAACCTAAATGTCCACCATTAGGGAACTCACATGGGAAGATCTCCAAAACAAACTGTTAAGTGAAAAAAGCTACTGAGTATGTACATGATGATTTACTGTATGTAAAACCCTGTAATTGGCATATGCACATATATGTGTGCATAAATCCACAGGTAATGTTTTGGAAGGTTCACAGCTCACAGAGTGGTCTGCTTAGGGAAAGGAATTCAATTTGAGAATTAGGGGTTGTTGAAAGACTTCCATTTTTTTACATCAAATTTTTCTATAATATTTAAATTTTTACAGTGAGAATATAATTGTTTCAATTACCCACCCCCCCCCAAAAAAAAAAAAACCTGCCAAACTTCTTGAAGAAGATCACACAAATTTTAAAGCCAGCAGGGATTGATGTAACCTAGTCTTGGGTCCCACCCTTAGGTACCTACAACATGTCGGCTTCTTAAAGAAGCTGATTAATTTCAGGAATATTTTTTCTTCAAGTAAAGAAAAAAATGAGACACAAGTATAACCAAATCAGAAATGCAAACAAAAAATTCCCAATATTCTTTTATATGCTTTGAAATTATACCATTCATCTTAAATGGGCTAAAGGAGTCAAGATTAGAAGCAGGACTGCAAAAAGCAGTGGTGGCCACGATGCTGTGTTTAACAACCAATGCCCAAAAAAGAACAAGAAAATGTGAAGGAGGCTTAGACTCCAACTCTGCGGTACTAAAGAAAGTGACTTGTATTGAATGTGTAAGTGAATGCTGGCTTATTCCTTCCAATGGACACTAATTATAGTTCTCTCTTCTTCTAAAAGGCTATTATGTTAATACCTCTTATAACTCAGGCATCTTAGAAACATGGCATTCAAGATCCATTTAGAAACCATACTGTAAGAAATGGGGACTTGGGAAGTGATATTTATTACATATGATAAACAAAGGGCTACTAATCTTAAGTTATGGAGGTCATGGTGACTGATTCCCAAGAGCTATTCTACCCCCCTGAGATTAATCCAAACTAATAGTAATAATCCTCCAATGGGCAGTGACTGGTATAGGAAGAAGCACGTGACCTGATCGCAGACAACCAGGAATATCTGCTGGAGACTTCTAGGGAAGGTCTCCTCCCATCTAAGAAGGGGTGAGAGGCAGGCAGCGCCTCTTATCGTCTGAACACTGTAGGCCTGGATGTGATGCTTGGAGCCTGAGATGAAGCCCACAGGGAAGCCAGCACAGTAGTGTCAGGGGAAGCACCCTGGATGCCCCACCTGAGACTCCCTCTTTGTAAAGTAATAATAGAATCCCTTATTATTTAAACCCTCAACAGTTCGTGTTGAGGGTTTCAGCTAATTTCAGCCAAAATATCCATACGATGTATAAGGGCTTTAAAAATTAAGAAAAAGATCTGGTGATCAAAATCATGGAAAAATAAATGAGTAGATAATTCATAAAAGATTAAAAAACTAATAAACATGAACTCGATCTTACTAATAATCAAGGTTAGGTTTCTAGATCTGAGGGAAAAAAAATCTGCAGGAGTTCCTTATAGGTTTTGGAGACTAAACCTCATTGGTTAAAGGGTCTACAAATAGCTGTTCCTAGCCTGTGACTTGTTTTGGTCACAGCATGATGTCTTCTGTCATACAGTTTAATATACAGTCAGATAAATATTCCTTCCTGGTATATACATTTTGTGTTGTTAAGAAACCCTAGGTGGGTATGGTCGCTCATGCCTGTAATCTCAGCACTTTGGGAGGCTGGCACGGGAGGATCACTTGGTCAGGAGTTCGAGACCAGCCTGGCCAACATGGAGAAACCCCACCTCTACTAAAAATACAAAAATTAGCCAGGCGTGTTGGCACACGCCTGTAGTCCCAGCTACTCAGGATGCTGAGGCAGGAGAATCGCCTGAACCAGGAGGCAGAGACTACAGTGAGCCAAGATTGCACCAGCTCACTGCAACCTCCACTTCCTAGGTTCAAGTGATTCTCTGCCTCAGCCTCCCCAGTAACTGCGATTACAGGTGCCCACCACCATGCCCAGCTAATTTTTGTATTTTTAGTAGAGATGGGATTTTATCATGTTGGCCAAGCTGGTCTTGAACTCCTGACCTCAGGTGATCCATCTGCCTCAGCCTCCCAAAATGCTGAGATTACAGGTGTGAGCCACTGCACCTGGCCCAGATGAACAAAAATTTTAAGAGATCGATAATACCAAATGTTGAAGAGGAGGTAGGGAAACAAAAATTCATACCCAGCAGGTTGGGTAAAAGCCCATAGGCCTACCTGGCAATATTTAATAAAGCTAGAAACGTGTGTACCCTCTAGTGTGTCCATTCCATATCTGGGTACACACCCTAGCCTGGCAATTCATAGCACCGGCTACACAAGTGAAGCCAAAGCTGACGTAGGCCCAGATCTGTTTAAGTTCCCCAGGTGATTATAATACAGATGAAGGTTTGGAAACTTTTGCCCAGGAGAAAGTCTTACTCATGTGCACATGAGCTGTTTACAGCACAAGGTTGTTTAGAGCAGGACTGTATAATAATGAGAGACTGGAAACTACCTAAATGTCCCCAATTAATCACCTGTGGATAGCCACGCAGAACAAATGCCTATGGCAGCTGAAATGAATATATATGTATTACCATAAATAAATTTCAAAACCACAACAAAAGGCAAGTCTCAAAAGGATATGTACAGTATGGTACAGTTACATGAATTTAAGAAAATTAATGAACAGTGCAATTGATGGCTTATGGTACATGCACATATGGTAAAATAGAAACCTAAATGGTGAGCATACAATAACTCCAGGTTGGTGCCTTCTGTGGGGAGAGAAAGAAACCACAATCAAGAAGGCAGAGGGCACGGGGGGCTTTGAATGTATCTAACATTCTCTTTATTTCTTCAATTTTCTGTTAATAGAAAAATTTCAAAATTAAAAAAATAGGCTAACCACGGTTGTTCATGCCTGTAATACCAGCACATTGAGAGGCTGAGGGGGGTGGATCACCTGGGGTCAGGATTTCAAGACCAGCCTGGCCAACATGGCAAAACGGTGTCTCTACTAAAAATAAAAAAATTAGCCGGTCATGGTGGCACGTAATCCCAGCTACTCAGGAGGTTGAGACAGAAGAATTGCTTGAACCCAGGAGGTGGAGGTTGCAGTGAGCTGAGATCATACGACTGCACTCCAGCCTGGGTGATAGAGCAAGACTTCATCTAAAAATAAATAAATAATTAAATAATTTAAAAATAGCCATAGAAGAAAATATTGTGACTATTAAGGAGAAGTTAGAATTTTATGACTGCCATGGAAAGACATCTAAACTTGACTGTGAGGTTAAAAAGCAGTTTACAGAAATAAATATATACATATGCATATATATAAATATATATTATTCTGTAAATATATATATTCTATAGTATATATAAACCCATTTGTATTAAATTATATTTCTATAGACATTATTTACACTACATATAGATATAATAGGCAGAAATTCATACACTTATAGGTGTTAACTTGAATTTGAAGGGATATATACTAAGCTTGACTCTGGAGAGAGAAGTAGGATTGCTTATACTATTACGTATTATCAGAAAGAAATAGAGCCGTTTTCTTTAAAACAAACAAACAGTCTAGTAGCAACTGTGAGACTTAAGCTGCTATTCTGGCTCCAGACTGATGTTGGGCTAAGTACTTCCAGATTCCACTTCCTCATCTGCAAGAAGTGGGAGGTAATACTGCCCTCCCCTCTCCTCTCTCTTCTCTCCTCCCTCCCTCCCTCCCTCTCTTCCTTCCTTCCACTGTTGTGGGCAACACAGTCAATGATTCAAATGTGTAATAGGAGAAATAATAAAAAGTAAGTCTCCTTCCCAACCCTAAGCTTCACCTCCTCCCCAGAGGCAGCCACTGTAGCCAGGTTCTCATGTCCCTGTTTGGGATGGTCTATGCATTGAAAATGTAGATGTACGCACATCACCACCTTTATACAATCACACATTCTCTCACACTCGAATCACAGCAGAATATAACCCCTCTGCCTTTAAGAGAGTGATGGTTATCAAAGAAAGATGTAAGCCCTCATATTTGCTTGATTTCACAATAATCCCCGTTATTCCACCTGAGAGGCAATGCTAAATAAGCAGCACAAATTTTTTTAAGTAGCTTGAGAATTTGGGGAGAGTTTCACAACCCATATTGAAGTGTCACCAACTCAGGACTGGGAATTTCTGGATTGAAAAATCAGCCTATAAGCCTAGGTGTAGGCTGACTTGGAAGCTTGGAATCTCTTAATATGATTCCTGCTAACACAGCCATCTAAAAAGCCCCTTTTTATCACAGCTGCCTCTTAGCTTGAGATTCTTCAGTGGTTCCCCACCAACCAAAGATAAAGCTCAAACCCCAAGCTAACACTCATAGCGCCTACATGCCCTCCTCTGTTCCCCAGCAGGCCAGCCCAGCCCAGTCAGGCCCCCTGCTTCCTCCAGCATTCATAACCCCTCCCTCCCTTCTCCTTACACTTCCCCACTTTCTCTGCCTCTGGGATTCTCTATCTTCTGGATTTCAGGAATTATAAAACCCTGAAACTGGAAGGCCATTTACGCAACAATGGAGCACCTACTGTAGGCCAGATCCCGAGCAAGCTGCTTGGAAACAGGTGACTTGATCATGTGCAAGTGCCCCTAGCAGCTTTTGGGGCCTGTCTACTAATCAGACATTTCTCTCAAATCCAGGGGTCAGGCAGCTCATTCCAATAACAGACTCTCATTTTTTTCAGAAGATCCTGTCACTCTTGCGGTGCTACCACTTATCAGAGCTACTCTTGATGTGTAGAGCCAGCATTAAACAGACTCCTTTGTTCTGGATGTTCTATCTTTAGTAATGCAGCTGAAATCTGAGTGAGGATCATCAGAAGCACACACCACACCAGGGACCCATTCTGAGCACACGGCCCACGAGATCCCTAGATCTCTGTCCTGAGAACTTCAGCCAAGTCAGGTCTTCGCACCCTCACACTTGTACACTTACATTTTTTTGAACAGCAAGACTTACATCAAACCTTGTGAGATCTCATCAGCCCACCTCGACAGTTCTTTTTAGATCCTGGTGCTCTTGCCCATGAATTCACAATCCCTGCCAGGTTGGTGTCCCTATTTCTTGAATGTGAGCCATAGGCCTCCTCCGTCTAAGGCAGTCAAAATAACTGAAGGGAATGAGACTGAAGACAGGGCCCTGGGACACGACACTGGAGACTTCTCTCTGGCTGCCTCTGACCCACCGCCTGTGTCCTCTTGGGGCCTGATGCACACCAGGGGTCCATGCCAGTTCTGAGGCTGCCACCAATGCCAGCACCCAGCCCAGCCCAGCCTTCCATAGCTCCTCAAAATCCACACCACCACGCCTACATATTTCTTTGATATCATGATATAATAATTCCCAGCCCCTTTTTCAACAAACATCCTCTCCCTAAATAATTCAGTTCATAATAGATTCCTAAAATCTTAGAGGTGATGGAAGGTAATTTAGAGAGAATACCAAATGGGTTTCATCCTCTATAAAACTTTATTGTCCTTATCTGGCAACAAAAGCCAAAACAGACAAATGGGATCTAATTAAACTAAAGAGCTTCTGCACAGCAAAAGAAACTATCATTAGAGTGAAGCAGCAACCAACAGAATGGGAAAAAAATTTTGCAATCTACTCACCTGACAAAGGGCTAATATCCAGAATCTACAAAGAACTTAAACAAATTTACAAGAAAAAAACAACTCCATCAAAAAGTGGGGGAAGGATATAACAGACACTTCTCAAAAGAAGGTATTTATGCAGCCAACAAGCATACGAAAAAAAAGCCATCATCAATGGTCATTAGAAAAATGCAAATCAAAACCACACTGAGCTACCATCTCACGCCAGTTAGAATGGCAATCATTAAAAAACCAGGAGACAACAAATGCTGGAGAGGATGTGGAGAAACAGCAGTGTTTTTACACTGTTGGTGGGAGTGTAAATTAGTTCAACCATTGCAGAAGACAGTGTGGCAATTTCTCAAGGATCCAGAAATCCCATTACTGGGTATATACCCGAAGGATTATAAATCATTCTATTATAAAGACACAAGCACACATATGCTTATTGTGGCACTGTTCACAATAACCAAGTCTTGGAACCAACCCAAATGCCCATCAATGATAGACTGCATCAAGAAAATGTGGCACATATGCATCATGGAATACTATGCAGCCATAAAAAAGGATAAGTTCATGTCATTTGCAGGAACATGGATAATGCTAGAAACCGTCATTCTCAGCAAACTGATACAAGAATAGAAAACCAAACACCTTATGTTTTCACTCATAAGTGGGTGTTGAACAATGAGAACACATGAATACAGGAAGAAGAACATCACACACTGGGGCCTGTCAAGGGGTGGGGTGCTAGGGGAGGGAAAAATACCTAATGTAGATGACAGGGTGATGGATGCAACAAACCTGCACATTCTGCACGTGTACCCTAGAACTTAAAGTATATACATAAAAAAAAACTTAACTGCCCTTACCACCAGAATTTTTGTTTTGTGTGTGTGCATCATTTTGAACATCTGACCACCTTTTACCTCTAAGGAACAAGTTTCCTAATGGCAGGAATGTGTCTTCTCTGGTTCTTGCCACCTGACTGGGGCAGGAGGAATGAAGCTGGAAGAGTACCAACATTTAATAGGTGCTCATGCTATGCTGGGAAATTGACATGTTTAATCCCCATGAAAATTTTGCTTAGAGATACTAGTATTCCATTTTATGGATGAGGCCATCACATCTGGAAAATTTGGATGATGTGCCCAAGATGACCTGGAAAGGGGTGGGCCCATGGTCAATCACCCTAGGCCTGCTGACTAAGGGTGGACCACAGTGATGGTATAAATGTATATAAGAAAACAGAGCACTCAAAAACAATTTTAAAAAGTGGAAAAGGTCCACATAAATGTCTAGGTAGCTACAGAATCTGGGCACCACTGCCATGAGGGTGAGGTTCTGCTGTGTGCCTCATCTCAAACCTTTTGTGCTAAAGCACTCATTTGATCACTGAATAAACCCACATTGAGCACCGACTGTGCGCCAGGCACTGAAGGGCTGAGGTGGTGGATGAGATCCACTCCCTGTCTCAGGGCACTCACTGTCTTATGGGGGAGGCAGGCTTGGAGACAACATGGGCAGTCCCCAGACAGACATCGGCACACACAGGTAGCTGCCATCTAACCCTGGCTGGGACTCCCAGAGAGGGCTTTCAAGAGGAGATGGTGTTTGAACTGAGTCACAAAGGCCTGGCAGTCGAGGGAGAGCAGAGGGTGACTTGAGGCAGTAGAAAGAGCAGGTATCCAGACATCAGGGCCACATGCAAAGGCCCAGGGCCCAGCAAGAGGGAAGAGAGAAGGATGGCAGGAATCTCCACGCCTGCAGTGGGGCACAGGAGAGGCAAGAGCAGGGCAGGTGCAAGAAAGGACTCATGGCATCCAGAGGTGCCTGAAGGGCATGGATGCCACATGAAGCACCACTGACCTTGATGCAGCGACCTTGATGTCACAGGGCCCAGGACACAGCTACCACGGGTGCACGCTGCCACCTCCTGCTCACAGGTGCCTACCCCAGACTTGGGCAGAACTGCCATGGCCACCTCCTAGATGGAGGAAGCAGGATGGACTGAGCGCAACGGTGGAGCAGTGAAGCGAAGAGGGGTTCAATGACACAAAGGCCCATGCAGCCAGGGGGAGAAGGGGGTATGGATGTAGGGGAGCAGGTCTGCCCACCTGTGAATGAACAGAAGACCTCCCAAACACTGCCGGGACACCCTTGGGCGACGGACTCACTGATGAACACAGAGAGCTTTTCATGGCAACAAAATACATTGTGACATTTAACATAAGAGACTGCTGAGGACGGCACAGGAAGAAGTCATTTCTCAGCAAGGAGCTGCTGAGGCTGGCATTTCCGGTGCCTGCAGGAAGCTTGTTCTCCTTGGAAGGAGCAGCTGGCTGATGCCAAGGCTCAATCCTCCCTCACCAGGAGCTCAGGGCCCAGCTAGGGGTCTTAATGAGCACATGACACTCACTGCCTGTTCCCTGCTCCAAGTGGATGTAGCCAGGCAGCCTGGGGTGACCTTCAGGGCTTCCTGCCCTCCCCTGCACACACCTACCGGGAATCTAGAGGGCCAGCTTTACAGATGTGATACCTCGGTCTCCATCTTCCTAAAGCCCCTGCCCCACCCATTACTGTCATTGAGATGTGTCTATTCCCCTGGCCACTGCCCGCCTTGGGACCCGGGACCTGGCCTTCCTTCCTGCTGGTAACTGCTCCCAGTCCCTCTCCTCCAAGGCCCCTCAAGAAGCCTGTGGGGCCTGCATCTGCTGGAACGGACTCTGCTCACAGAGACTGGTGGCTGGGCCTGGGGGTGTGTATTTTTCCGATGCCTCCTCTACTGACCTTTAATTACACTGTTTGCCCAGCTTCCCAAACCATTAACCTTACCTCGCAGCAACCATACGTCAATTAACGGAGGGCCCACTCTGAGCTTGAGCTCCTGAACACAATTAGGCGTGACAGTCCACAAATAAGAAAGAACTGGAGAATTAATTAAGGTCTAAGCAAATTAATTACCAGTCCCCAATCAATTCCGATGCCAGTGCACATGCTCCTGGGCTCACTGTCTTTCCTAACATCTCCATGTATAAATAGAAACTGAGATCTCCCACACGATTGCTGTTCTAGACCAGGGGCACAGCATGGCCCTGAAACCATCTCTCTCCAAGGAGAGAGAAATGGCTGCAGTGAGCATCCCGGGACTTCCCACATACTCAGCACACGTGCGTGCACACACATCAGTCATGTGACACAGGCGTGTGCACACACACACACTGAAAAACTAGGAGGGAACTTGGAGGCAGAACAGGGAGGACACTGAGTAGCCTTGGCTGCCTGTGGCCACAGTGCTCAGTTTCTCAGCTACAGGAGTGAGGGGCTATCCCATGGGGCTTGAAAGAGCCCTGTGCTGGGCCTGGGAGGCCTGGGCTTTGGCCAGCTCAGTATCTCTGACAGCAAGTCCGACTTTGTTCATTCTTCTGTAAGAGGGGGTTGGCACATTCTGCCTTTGGACCCTCCCAGCACAGAATGAGGAGAACTGAGGGAGGAGAGAGGCCTGCTGGGGAACATGAGGGGAGCTGTGCAGCCCCCAAGAGCAATGCAAACCTCAGGAGGCCTACAGTCACAGAGGTCCCATTGGGAAGGGGCTGAAGGGAGATCTGGTCAGAGGCCTCATTTCCAGATGAGGAGACAGCAGGTAGGATGGGGTAGGAGTGGTGTTCGGTGTGGGGCCCAGGCATGTGTGTCTCAGGCCACTCTTACATGGCGTGTGACCCACCTCCCAGTCTTCAGGCTGGAGCCTGAGGAGGAGCTGGCAGAGCCTTGAGAAGAAGAAACTGACTCCTGGGGCTTCCTTGTTTCCCAGAGCTTAAGTTCCCAGCCAGCTGAGAAAGATGGGAGCTGGGATGTGGCCTCTGACCACAGAGTAGAAGCCTCTTCAGGACCCCCGATCATGCTGAAGACTCCCTTCCACTCCACTCACATCCCAACAACGAGGGCCTAAATATGATCATTGCCACTTGCCCCAACCTCCTTCCCATGTGCATGTGTCACTTACTGATTCCTGTCTCTGCAAGCAGCCTAAAGGGGCAGGGGACCCTCCACAAGGTCAAGCACAGCCTGAGCCAGCTTCTTGGTCACCTTTAATGGTGACCCAGCCTGGTCTGGCCTAGCCTCGGAGTTCTGGAGTGAACGCTGGGCAGGACCTAGGCCCTGCCAGCACCCAGTGCAGCTTAGAGATACTCTGTCTGGCTAAGGGTAACTGGGGATACGGTAAAGAGAGGCCAAGCACAGGGACTGGACAGTGGCCTGAGAGGACCAGGGGACTTTTGAGTCCCTGGAGGGTAAGGGCCATATCTATTCATCTTGCCACTGTGTCAGCGTTGATTAGGGCTGTCCGCAAGAGCCCACTTGAAGATGAGAGGGCTGGACGTGGGGACCAGAGAAATGGAAGCCTGTGTGTGGGGAGGGGAGACTGGGGCTGGGGCAGAAGTCAGGCGGGCACCCAGCCAGGACTCTGTAGCCAGGCCGGAGGAAGAAACCACAAAGGGCCTGCCTCTCCCTGGATCCCGGTGAGCTAGGACTGTCAGGGCTGAAAACCACATTATGCAACCCTTGAGGGATGTGCAGGATCTCAAGACCCCAACAGTGGCTGTACCTGTGTGAGCGGCTGAAGCCTCATTCCCAAAAAGAAGAAAGGAGGGGAATTAGGCTGGAGCCTGAAGAGGGGCAGGTCATAAAGTCTCAGACCTGAGGCAGGGACTCTCCTGAAGGTGTCCCAGAGAGGTTAAGACCACTCCAAGGTCACACAGCAAGATGGCTGGTAGGGCTGGAATGGGCCCCCAGCAAAGTTCTTATCTAAAGCTTGGCTAAGGACAGATTACATCTTGGCCGAATCCCAGATCCGGCCCAGTGCAGCCGAGCGCTGCCCCTTCTCAGGCTGCATCTGACCCTGCAGGCTGAATGGCCAAGAACACCAGTTGGGCAGCCGCGTTTGCTTTATTAGGCCCCTTAACGAAGTCAGATCTAAAGGGTTATTCCATTAATGGCCCACAACAGAAATAGCTGAAAGTTCATTAAAAGTGTGGAGTTGCCATAGCAATTATCTGGGCCAGCTGAGGCTCAGCCAGGTGGCTGGTTCTGGGAGTTCATTAGCCTCTGGGCCATCCAGGGGTGGGACTGCCCAGCAATGACCTCCCACCCTCTCACAGGGGCTTTGCAGGTGCTTCAGAGTGCCTTCTTCTCAGTGGAAACTGGTTTGTGGCCTCAACTGCTCCTCCCAGAGCTCTGGGCTGTAGGAAGGTGGGTACTGGCACCCACATTTTACAGATGGAGAAGCAGGGCCCTGGAGATGATGATCAGGGTCAGGACTGTGAGCCGGGGTCTGACTCTGCCTCTTCAGACTGTGCCTTGGTGCCACAGAGGGCATGGGTCCTCATGCCCTGTGTAGGGCCTGTCTCCGTTGTCCTTGGGCACAGATGGGGAACTCCAGTGTTATGGTTCAAGCACTGGTTTATCCTTCTCTCTTGACAACTAACTATGCACTGCCTTCCATTGCTCTCAATATTGTTTCTTTCTTTTTAGTTTTAAAAACTCCTCCCGCTATTTTGTCCTTCTCCCCAAATAAGGTGTAGGCTTCTTAAGGGCCAGGCAGAGCTTTGTGGTATCTCCAGGGCCCCGGCCTGGGGCATCTGTGGTGAGCTTATAGACTCCGAGTTCAGCAAAGACGCAGCTGAAGGCAGGAGAAATCCCCTCTACATATACCAGTGTGCCCACAATCACCTATGTAGAGCGAAGGCCTCTGAAACCTACAGGGTCACAATGCCCAAAGGCTTGAAACCTACACTAGCAGAAGCTTCCAACCTTCTTTCATGCCAGGAACCACTCTGGCAGTCTGGTGAGGCCTATGTACCCCTCTCAGAATAATGTTTCTAAATGCATAAAACAAAGCATATAGGATCACAAAGGGATCATCCTGAAAGAAATTATCAAACTATTTTTAAACTGTGATATAGTAATAGATGAACTTTTTAACTAAAGAATTAAAAACAAGATCTATCAGTTGATGTATTAAATATGAATTAGCGGCTGGGCGTGGTGGCTCAAGCCTGTAATCCCAGCACTTTGGGAGGCTGAGGCGGGTGAATCATGAGGTCAGGAGTTCAAGACCAGCCTGGCTAAGATGGTGAAACCCCGTCTCTACTAAAAATACAAAATTAGCTGGGCATGGTGGTGCATGCCTGTAATTCCAGTTACTTGGGAGGCTGAGGCAGGAGAATCGCTTGAATCCGGGAAGTAGAGGTTACAGTGAGCTGAGATCATGCCTCTGCACTCTGGCCTGGGTGACAAAAGCAAAACTCTGTCTCAAAAAAAAAAAAAAAAAAAAATGAAAATATGAACTAGTGTTGAGTATAAATGATATTTTAAGATTTCTGTAACAACTGTAATGTGCCATGAAAACATCTGTGATTTCTACTGGTGACAAAGTCACAGGTCCTGCTTCTGACTGTGTTTTGCTGTCTATATTCGTCATGGAAGGAAATGTTAAAATGCAGTTAGAGGTTAATGTAAATCTTTTCCCAGACCAAGCTCATGGGATCTGCGACATTCTGTCTACTGACTCCTTGGGGGTCTGAGACCCCAGGCTAAGAATCCCTATGCTGAAAGCAGAATCTCAGCACAGAGCTGGTCGGTGGGACCCCACAATCCTCTTTTAGCTACACATTTTGCGCCAATCCCCACAGCCGGGCGCCCTGTGGGCATCAGGAGAGGTGTAGAAGGGTCATCTGTCTCCCTGGGAGCCCCGTGGTCCCCCACACCCACCCACAGTACACATCTCTATGTGTTGTGCAGGTCTTACCTACAGCAGGGAACGGCACAAATCTCTGGATAAGAAGGCGGGTGGCTGGGGTGAACTTGTTGGCTTTCTGAACCAGGACATTAAGGCCCACCTTGGAAAGGAAAAATAAAAACACAGAAAAAGTACATGAGCCTGCAGTGGCTTCTGGGAAGAGGGACTGAACTGGAAGAAGGCCAGAGAGTGGGGGATATCATCTTTTCCCACAACTGCGCCTCACATACCTAATCCTCAGCATCACCTGAGGTTGCAGAGCTCCAATGTGCCTGTTTAAAGTACCACTGCCCAGTCATCCCAGGTAACTGGCCCATGAGAAAGAGGGAGAGGTAAAGCATCAGACACATACACACATTTACACACTCACACACATGCTGCAGAGGGGAAAAGGGATGGGATGGCGTGGTGGTTGCTGCTAGAAGGACACATACTCCATGAATAAATGTAAGCATAGGAAGGCCTCATTCCCACCCCAGCCCTAAGCACCACCTTTTTGAAACCCCATAGTAGGCCCAGGTCTGGGCCCAGCCAGACCATAGGGACTCAGGACAGAGAGATCCCCACATCTGCCCACAGGCTGCAGGACTAAGCAGCATAGCTCAGAGCAGGACGGAGGGTGAGATAGACATCCTGGACTCACTGTCATCACCGTCACTCCTGTCACCTGGCCCAGGATGCCAGGCGCCTGCCTCATCACTCCAGTCCATCCAGTCCATCCCCTAGACCCTTTCATCTTTTTTTTTTTTTTTTTTTTTTTTTTTTTTTTTTTAGAATAAAAAGAATGAAAGAGAGAAAGGAAGAGGAAGAGATTTTAGAAAAAGAGAGAAAAGGAGAAAGAAAGAAACAGCAAAAGAAAGAAAAAATGAAAGAGAAAG
>CAUYQU010097490.1:0-13671 GCA_963574635.1 Cheracebus regulus | reverse complement strand
CTTTCTCTTCCTCTTTCTTTCTCTCTTTCATTCTTTTTTTCTTTCTTTTGCTGTTTCTTTCTTTCTCCTTTTCTCTCTTTTTCTAAAATCTCTTCCTCTTTCTTTCTCTTTCATTCTTTCTTTCTTTTGCTGTTTCTTTCTTTCTCCTTTTCTCTCTTTTTCTCAAATCTCTTCCTTTTTCTTTCTCTCTTTCATTCTTTAAAAAAAAAAAAAGTAAAAGGAAAAATATGGCTTTCCTAAATTTGTTTCGATGGTGGGTTTGGTAGCTTCTCAGCTTCACTCTTGGCTTTTTTTTGGTCTGTAGTGGTTTTCTGGAAGGTTCTGAGAAAACAACTGGACTGGAAATAAAAAAGACCTGGCCCCAGGGCCCAGCCTCTGTCTCAGCTGGGAGGCCCCTGGCTTAGCTGGGAGGGCTCTGTGATGGCGGGTGGCATGGGTGAGTCCCTGCGTTCAGGATTCATGTGTGTGTGTGTGCCCCTGTGTGTCCTGCGGCTTGAGCGTGTTTGAGGGGAAGAGGCTTGCAAGAGGTTTGACAATGAATTGAACATGTAATTTTAACACTCCCTTTTAGCATGTTGCAGGGAAGAAAGTTGGGTGGGCCATGACATCGAACTGCCAGCAGCCCAGTCCCTGACATTCCAGAGTTCAGTCACTGCAGCCCTAAGAGGCTTCTGGCGATCAGGCACAGAGCAGGGCCATGTTTTGAATTTTAATGAATGTTCTAGTCTTTTGGCACTTCATTTCTTAGCTGCTGATTTTAATTTTCCTGAGCCAGTTTACTTGCCCGGTGATCTTGGGCCCTTAATGTGTCCACCATGGTGTGCACAAGTGTCTTTAGGGTGGGAGAGAACACTTACTTACCACCTGCTGTGTGCCAAGGGATGTGCAGGTGCCAGGAATAAAGCAGTGCCTGTGGATTTTATAGTGTTTGGGGCAGGGGTGAAATAAATGACAGACCTGTAAAATAACGAAACTAAGTGCTATGACAGAGAGAAAGGAGAGGCTCAGACAGAGACCAGGCGGGTTCTTGGAGAGGCTTCTCAGACAAGGTGAAATGGAAGCTGACCCAGAAGATGAGAAGTCAGGAATAAAGAGCCAAGCATGGGCACATGCAAAGGTCTGCAAGTTGGAAAGAGCTGAGCTTGCTTGAGGAACTGAAAGAAGATGAGTGAATCTGGACTGCCACAAAGGTCAGTGGGGGGTAGGGAAGGCAGGAGAGGAGCGGGGAGGTGGGCAGGACCTGAGCTGTCTGCCAGTGGCCCAGGAGAAATGGATGTTAATCTCAGTGAAATGGGGAGCCCTTGAAGTATTTTAATTACGGGGTGACAGATACTCCTAGCACACAAGGGGGACATGGAAGGAATTAGTTTACTGAGCACTTACTATATGTCAGGCCCGGGTTTTGTGTTTTATAGCCCCATTCATTTAGTTCTCACAATGTTATGAGACAGATAATATCATCCTCATTTTACAAGGGAGAAAATAGAAACTCAGAGAGGGAGTGACACTTGCCCAGGGTCACACAGCTTGATGAGTGGAGGAAGCAGAAATATGGACACAGGCTTGTTCAGGTCAAAATTCTTTTTACCTCCCTACCCCTTCATCCAGGTAAGGCCCTGATCACCAGTGATTCCTGGCACTGGCGCCAAGTGGGCAGCAGGTGGGAGGGAGGGAGGGAGGGTTGCTGATAGAGGCTGGCGCGACTCAAAGGAGCTCAGTGCTGCTGTGCGGGGGCTGGGGGACGTGTGGCATCTGCCTAGTTCCCCATCCTGAGGGCCTCTTCGGCTGATGCGTGTCCTAATTGCTTTGGCTTGAGGCGCAGAGGACACCCACCTGCTTGGAAAGATGGTCCCACAGAGCATCTGAGCTGGGAGGAGGAACTTTAGCCATCCCACTGTCTCCTTTTGTGAATCATGGACCTGAGGCCCAGAGAGGGCAGGCCAGTTCCCAGGTTTCCACAGCCAGAAAGCTGTGAAGTGGGTGTTGGAAGCGCCATGTCTCAGCCCAAGTCTGTTTTCACAGCCCCACGGACTTGCCCTGGGCCTGCTGTCTGTAGGTTAGCTGTCGCTGACTTCTGCCCCCAGCCTGTGCTCTGCGCAGGGGCTCCCACCCATCCACTATCTGTCTGTTCTCCACACCACAGCCCAAGTGAGCCTTTAAACACTGAAGTCAGACTGAGAAACGCCCTACTCTAAACCCTGCCCCGGTCTCTGGTGGCACAGGGAAGAATTTCAGTGCCTCACTCAGCCTTTGAGGTCCCTGGCCACGGCTCTGCCCTCCTCCCCTCTGCTCAGCCACCCCCTGTGCATCTGGCCTGCCTGTCCACAAACGCATGTCTTCTGGCCGTTCCCCTGACCACAGCACTTCTGACTAGTATTTGTAAGGTCCAGTCTCTCACATGGTTGGGACTTCTGCTCAAATGTCACCTCCTCAGAGAGGGCTTCCTGGCCCCCAGTCTGAACGACTATCCTGTCTTTCTTCACACCCTTCCCTGCCTTTGTTTTTCTCCCTAGCATCTATCCAACAGGCATTGGATTGTTATCTATTTATCTGCCTGCCATTGGATTGCTATCTGTTTGTCTGTCTGCCATTGGATTGCTATCTGTTTATCTGTCTGCCATTGGATTACTATCTGTTTATCTGTTTGCCATTGGATTGCTGTCTATTTATCTGTCTGCCATTGGATTGCTATCTGTTTATCCATCCCAGGTCTTCTAGAATAGGGTTGGCCAGGTTTGTTCACCACACCTGCTCATGGCCATTGTAGAGACATAATAAATGTCTGATGGAATGAACACGTCCCTTGGCCCTTCTATTCTCTGTGTTGAGGACCTCATGACCAGCTTGATGCCCACTGGCTCCTTTCCCACAGTGGGCTTTGTCCTTAGCTCCCTGGCTCCCAGGCATCAGGGGAGCACATCTCCTTCTGAGCCTCAGGTTCAGTTGTTACTCACCATCCTTACTCTGAGGACTCCAGGATAGATCTCCCATCCCACGCTTCCCTCCTGAGCTCCACACTCGACTGCCTGCCAGGCGGCCCCTACCTAACATTTCTAACAGGTGTCTGAAACATAGCATGCTCAAAGCCAAACCCTGAACTTTCCTCACAAACCTGCCCTCCCACGGTCTGCACACTTCGGTTAATGGTGACTCTAGGTTTCCAGCTGATCAGGTCAAAAAACTCAGAGTCATCCTTTACTTCTGTCTTTCCTTCAGATTGCATATCCAATTTCTCGGGAAGTTCTCCACACTGGATCCAGAGCCCAGCAGCTTCTCCTCACTCCATGTTGCCATCCTAATCTGAGCACCCCCACTCTCCCCTGCACAACAGGGTCCTCACTGGACTCCCTGCTGACAGACCAGATCCACCGGACCTTTAAAACACATGTCAGGCAGGATGCGGTGGCTCACACCTGTAATCCCTACACTTTGGGAGGTTGAGGTAGGTGGATCACCTGAGGCCAGGAGTTTGAGACCAGCCTGACCAACATTATGAAACCCTATCTCTACTAAAAATACAAAAAAAAAATTAGCCAGGCATGGTGGCGGGTGTCCATAATCCCAGCTACTTGGGAGGCTGAGGCAGGAGAATTGCTTGAATCCGGGAGGTGGAGGTTGCAGTGAGCAGAGATGGCGCCACTACACTCCAGCCTGGGCAGCAAGAGTGAAACTCTGTCTCAAAAACAAAAAAACAAACAAACAAAAACCAAATAACAACAACGACAACGACAACGACAACAACAACAACAACAAAACATGTCAGCCTCAAACAGCCGATCTATAGAGACATAAAGTGGACTGGTATTGCCTAGGCCTGGAAAGGAATGCGTAGCGGCTGTTAACGGGTACAGGGTTTCTCTTTGATGCAATGGAAATGCTCTGAAATTGATTAAAATGGTGGATATATAACTCTTGAATACACTAAAAACCGTTTAATGGTTAAGTATTTGAAAAAGCGTATTAGCATTTTGTTGACATTAAACTCAAGTCCCTCTCCTGCTCTGAGCTCTCAGTGGCTCCCATCTTGCTCTGAGTCAAAGCCAAGACCCTTCCAATGACCTCCCAGGCTCTCCCTAACCTGCCTCCTTGGCTCACCTGACCTTTTCCTTCATCCTCTCCCTCCTTCACTCTACCAGAGCCTTCTGGGAAGTAGATGAGTTCCTTTTTAAAGTTTTCTTTTTGTTAAATCATAAGTGTGCTAATAACTCTTTCTTAAGCCCCATCCTATGTAGCTGTTAGACATGCCATGCTTACAGGCACATAGTACATTCTATGTCCTTGTACTTTAACCAAGATATCTGTGCTGGACGTGCTCACAGGCAGGTCCCAGCTCTCCATTGCTTTTACCTGTTTAGAAAAGTTTTAAGTTGTTAGCCAATCGGGTTTTAGTTTAAATTGTGAGGTCTGGCTCCGTTCAACGGAGATCAGACATAGCAGTAAGGACAACCCCAAATGCCTAAGGGATAAACTTGTGTGTTTTCCTTTGTTCATTGTATTCTCATGGCATGATAGCTAGTGGGAGTATCCTTCCTGCAGTCCAAGAAGTAAAAATTGTGTTGCTGAAAGATCCTTTGTCTCAGTGCTAATTTTCTTTGCAGCACCGAGTATCTATTTCCAACACCTATTTCCTACACAGAAGGACCTGTCTGTCCATCCCTCATCAGGGCCTTTGTTTTTTCTGTTCCTGCAGCCTGGAACATTCTTCTACCATATATTCAAAGGTAGAAGAATGTTTTAGTTTAAATTGGAGGATGGATATATGGCTCCATCCTCACTTCCTTCAAGTCTTTAGGTCAATGTCACCTCTTCAGAGAGGCCTTCCCCGGCCATGCCACCTTATTAAAACTGAAAATACCACCCCAATACATCCCATTGCCCTTGTCTGCTTTACATCTTCTTCTTAGAACTTATTCCAATCTGACGTCCTAGGTACTTCATTTGCTAATCACATTGATTGGTTCCCCCACTAGAGTGCAAGCTCCATGAGGGCAGGCGTTTGGCCTGTTTTGTCCATGAGAGGATTTCCTGTACCTACGACAGGCCTGGCTCAGAGTGGGTGCGCAGAGTGTTTGTGGAAGGACTGAATGATGAGAGACGGGCGGCCAGAGCACTGTGGTCTGTGAGACAGGGCCCCCAGCAAAGGGAGCAGCCAGGGCCAGGCCGTCTCTCTACAACCTCCCAGCTGTTCCCCCCAGCCTGTCTTGATCCCTCGAAGGCTCTTGTATGGGCAGAACCCCCATGGCCGTTTGGGCTCTGAATCATGGAAACATTTGCTGACCACGCTGTGGGCTCAGCTGAGTGTGGAGTGGGAGGAGCACAGAGGGCCTGTTTTTGGTTTCTGGGCTCCTGGGCCTCTCTCACCCAGGAAGCCGACAGTCAGCAGGCTTCCCAGTGATTCAGGCTGAATCGCAGCTACTCAGGCTCTGCTGGGGTCTGGCTAGTGTCTGTTGGACCTGAGACAGGTGTTAGCCATGTGGGAGGGACAGACAGGGGCAGGTGGGCAGACTGAGGCACCCAGAGACCACAGGAGAGAGACACAGCGAGGCTGATTCAGGCCATGGAAGATCTCTGCAGGGAGAAGAGACTTTACAAAATAAATTATGGGCTGGGTGTGGTGGCTCATGCCTGTAATCCTAGCACCTTTGGAAGGATGAAGCTTGAGCCTAGGAATTTGAGACCAGTCTGCACCATGTAGAGAGACCTCATCTCTACACACACACACACACACACAGAGAGAGAGAGAGAGAGAGAGAGAGAGAGAGAGAGAGAGAGAGAGATGGCTGGGTATGGTGGCTCATGCCTGTAATCCCAGCACTTTGGGAGGCCAAGACAGGTGGATCACAAGGTCAGGGGATTGAGACCAGCCTAGTCTGGCCTATACGGTGAATCCCTGTCTCTACTAAAAATACAAAAATTAGTTGGGCATGATTGTGCATGCCTGTAGTCCAGCTACTTGGGAGGCTGAGGCAGGAGAATCACTTGAACCCAGAGGTGGAGGTTGCAGTGAGCCAAGATCCCGCCACTGCACTCCAACTTGGCAACAAAGCGAGACTCCATCTCAAAAAAGAAAAAAAGAAAAAGAAAAAGAAAGAGAGAGAGAGAGAGAGAACTGAGACCCGAGAGACTAAGTGGGGAAGGTAGAGACAGCGTGCTGTGGGCCCCTGAGGTCACGGTGAAGACGGAAGATGCAAGACACTGGATGGTGAGAGACATGGAGCAGGAGAGATGGAGAGACTGAAGGGCAGGCACCGACATGCTGCCTGAGAGGGCATCTGAGCCCACTGGTTCTGGAGTCAGCAGCAGGCCTTGCACCTCAGCTCCCTGCTAACTAGCTAATGGTGAGCATATTGTGCGGCATCTTTGAGCCTCAGCTTCCTCCTCTATAAAATGGGGATTCTATAGAACTCATCTCATAAGGATGTTAGGCAGAGGCACTTACAGCAGTGCCCTGGACATAGTAAATGCTCAGTAAATGATAGCTATGAGTATGAGAGGGTGAGAGATGGCCTAACGGGAAGAAGCAAATGAGACACAAAGAAACTGAGTAAAAGAGGGAGACAGGAAGAGATGGAGAAAAGAAGCCCAGTAGAGCAGGGAGGCAGAGAGGGTGGAAAAAAGAGCGGAGCTGCCCGGGGAGGCGGCAGACGGAGGCAGGGGTGAGGGTGGGAGGGAAGGAGGCCAGGAGGCGGGGCCTGCCCTGGGAGGCCTGTGAGAAAGGGAGGCACAGGGGAGGGAGGGTGGAGCCCCTGGGATCAGGAGCAATGCCTGCAGGTCTCAGATCCCAAAGGTGTGCCCAGCCCAGGGCCTGGTGCATGGGAGGTGCTCACAAGACCTCACTGGCTTGACTGTGATTGACAGCAGGACTCAGGGAGCACTTCCGGACGCCCTGTGCTGTGGGTTGCCAAGGTTACCTGCTGAGCTGCTCCCGAAGTGCCTGCAGCTCCCCCTCCTGCTCCCTCAGCAGCTGCTCCTGGTGCTGGGCCTGCTCCTCGGCCTTCTGGAGCCCAAGTCTGAGGCTCTGAGGAGTGGAAGGAGGGGAGGAGGAGGCTGAAGGGGGATGGCAGAGACCCCAACGCTGGGGCTGCCCTGAACATTCCCGAGAGACCCCAGGCCATGCCCTGACAGGGCTGGGGACAGTGCTGAAAGCTGTGATCCCTGACTCTGTCCTACGCCCTGCTTCTGGGGGAGTCTGGGCCGATGTTTCCTTCTTCACTGAAGGATGGGAGTTGCAAATTCAGGAACTTGGAAGTTCCTGGGTGCAGGCTGAAGGAAGGCTTGGTGACAATCTTGGGTGACCTCCAGGAGAAGCATGTACCATAGGAGCACCTAGGAGGACTCTGCACCACTAGGACTTAGATTTGGGGAACATCCTGCCACCATGAGGATGTGGAACTGAAGAACAGGTGGCTGCCTGGAGGAACTGCTGGGAAGGGATCTCGAACTCCAGTGTCTACTGGGGCTGGGCAAGAAGAATTGCTGAATAAAGTGGGGCTAGCGTGGGGCAATAGGGGGAGGTGGGGACTGTGGGGACCTGAAGAATGCACATGGCTTTCAAAGGCATCTCCAAATAATAATCCCAAGTGGGCCAATAAAAATTGATCCGTGAGGGGGGAGTGGTCCCAGGCGATTATTGCAGACCCTCATCTGTGGGCCAGGTCAGAGAGGGGTGAATAACCAGGTATGGAGTTCCACTGTTCTCACCTTGTCCACGTCCTGCAGGGACGCCTCAGCTTGCTCCTCCCTCCTGGCCACAAGGGTCACTTCTGTTTGCACTGGTGGATTCTCCGTGGTGGAGTCTTCCTTTGTTGTGAGTCTCTGAAGAGCCCAGGGCTCCCTCAGGATGCTAGAGCCCCCCCACCCCTGCCTGCTCCCTGCTATTGCTCCTTCTATGGTCCCTCTGGGGCTGGGGGTCAGCAGCCTCCGGACATGACCCCACTCTACTTCTGCTTCACGCATCCCCTCTGTTGTTCTCTGACCCTCTGCACCCAGAAGAACCCCTGTGCCCTCAGCCTCCATCCCTCTGACTTTCTTCTGAGTGCCTGTAGCTCCTTTCCCCTGTCCCTGGGTGCTGGGTATTGAGTTCTCCAGGAAGATCTCAATCCAGGGGGCTCCTTCTGCCTGGTCTAGCTGAGGCGCCTCCCCTTCTGGTTTCCATGTACTCTGGGGATACCTAAGGCTCCCGGAATTTTCTCCCTTCTTTTCCAAAGAGAAAGGAAGATGCCTTTGTTGCTGGGAGCCGGGCAGCCCCACCAACTGCTGTCCACTGGGTGCATCTTGCAGACAGACAGCTTGACTGGTGTGTGACTCCTCCATCTGGACATTTTTGGGGCCTCCATATGCAGCTGGGATCTGTGGAGAGGACCCCAAACCAGTCATCCCTCTCAGTATCAATTCACTGACCTGGTGTGTTGATTAGGTTAGGCCACAGCACTAATCTAATGGGCTTGCTAAATAGGTAGGTACTGGGTCCTCTCATGGAAACTTTGATTTATCAAATCCCAGATCTGACTTTTAGCAACACCCAGTGATCTGAGCCCCAAGCTTTGGTCTGGGGAGGAACAGCAGGGCATCCCGATGTCCTTCTCTCCCTTCCCCCAGCCCGCAACCTTCTCCCTCCTGCACCTGGGTCTTGGGTATTGATCTGGCTCCACCCAAGTTCCTCCCACCCCTTTCCTTTAATCCTTCCTCCTGAACTTGACTTCATGTTTCAGTTTTTCCATCTGCAAAATGGGAATGGTAGTACCTGGTGTTAGGGTTGTGATGAAATCTCAAAAAGACCAACACTCAGCTAAGAGTGACCTCTCAAGAAGCCTTCTTGGCTGGGCACGGTGGCTTACACCTGTAATCCCAGCACTTTGGGAGGCTGAGGCAGGTGGATCACAAGGTCAGGAGTTCGAGACCAGCCTGGCCAGTATGGTGAAACTCCGTCTCCACTAAAAATACAAAAATTAGCTGGGAGTGGTGGTGTGTACCTGTAGCCCCAGCAACTCAGGAGGCTAAGGCAGGAGAATCCCTTGAACCCAGGAGGTGGAAGTTGCAGTGAGCTGAGATCACGCACTGCACTCCAGCCTGGGGACAGAGCGAGACTCTGTCTCAAAAAAAAAAAAAAAAAACAACAATAAAATAAAAAGCCTTATCTGCTCCCAAGTTCCTCTTCGTGTCTGTGTGACTTACACGGAACTTGTATATTGCAATGCTTTTCTTTATCTTTGTCTGTCTCCACAAAGAGACCGTGAACTTCTCAGGTCAGAGACCTAATAGTATCTGTACCTGGTGCCTGGAAGTTGGTGGGGGTGCAAAGTGTGCTTGTGGGATGATGAGAACAACAATGAGTGTGACCACACGCTGCCATGCAGGGAGCGTGTAGCCAGGAGCCCTGTGCAGTGCGGATGTGAGTTGTCTCATTTCATCCTCACAATATCCCTATGAAGCAGGACAAGTAACTTGTTCAAGAACCGTAGTTTGTAAGGGGTGGGGCTGGGATTCAAGTAGGCAGCCTGACTCTTTAGTCACTTCCTGAACTGAACTGAGACATTTGTCAATTGTCCAGTGTAGGGGACTCAGCAAGGGATGTCTCTCATCTGTTTCCTGAAGCTTTCAGTGGCACGCCTCCCCGCTCCCCAGCTCTTTCTCCTCCTCTGGTGCCAGTGGCGCCAGCAGAGGGTGCTAGAGTTCCCTTTCTCTCCCAGTGTCCTCACCACCCCAGGAATAGGAGCCCCTCCCACTCTGCGGCTCCCCAGTCCCCTGCTCCACATTGGCCTCTTACTCTGTCTGCCCGGTTCTCTGTACACTCAGAGGGGGAAGCCTCAACCCGGGGGCACCAAGGAGACGGGGAAGAGGCAACTCAGAGTGAGGGCAGGGCAGAGGCACCTTCTTTGGGGCATCTTTGGTTTTTCTGGGTCTCTTGTCCTGGGTTTGGGTGGAACTGGAGCAGCGTGACCTGAAAGTGAAAGATGTAGGGGGACCCTGGGCCTCTGTTCGGTGTGGGCTTGGTCCTCAGATGGAGGGTATCCCTCCTTTCCACCCACCCATTCATCCCGTGACACATCCTGCCTTCCTGCCCACCCACCCTCATGCACCACCCTCCGTTCATCCGTACTTTCTCTCCCAGCATCCCACTATCCATTCATCCTCAAACACCCAGAAAATCGTGAGTGAGAGCATATGATGGTATGCCATGAGTTTGCACTGGAAACATTGAAGGCCAGGAGGATCCAGAGTCATGGAGCAAAAGGAGGCAGAGACAGAGGGGCTGGAGGCTGAGGGCTTAGGGCTTGCCTGGGACCCCTGGTGGCCACGGGACCAGGTGTCGAAAGAGCCTTGCCTTCTGGCTGCACCCACTCACTCTGAGAACATGGGCCAGGCTCCATCCAGGTCTGGCTGCTGCAGGTCCAACTCGAAGACCACCCCACTGAGAGCATAGAGAGAGTCCAGGATGTCTTCTTGGCGTTCTGGGCAGAGCAAAGGGCTCCGGGGTCCATACCATTCCCTGTGTTAACGGTGATCAGAACCCCTGGCCTTTGACCCTGGTGCTATTTCCCCCGCCCCAGCCCCCACCCCCACCCCAGCTCAACCTCAGTGAAGTAGCTTCCACTGTACACCATAATGAGGCTGTTCCCCAGGCAGAGATGTGGCCTTCGGGAGCAGGAGTCCCCAGAACCCTGACACTCCCAGTACTCCTGGGTTCCAGCCTCCCTCTGCCCTTTCTTCCTTGATTTTTCCTTCATGACTCATTGTAACTGTCCTTGATAGAAAGCCATCCACGTGGGGGTAAAGGAGGGCTCTTTTACAAAGAGGGGAAAGTAGCTCAGAGGGCATCTGCAGGGGGATGTCCCAACAGCCCCACCTGGTGAGCTCTGGGCTCAGGAGACAGAGCTGCAGGGCCTCAGCCAGCTGCCCGCGGGCCAGGCAGAAGCGGATGAAGGCACGGCCTTTCCCCAGAGGGGTCTTCAACTGCGGAGTGCACAGGGGCAGAATGGGGGGTGGTATTAGGACAGAGGACGCCCAGGCAGCATAGAGAGAGGACTGGAAGTGCTGGGCGATGGGAAGGATGTGGGGAGATGTGAAGGCCATGGGAGAAGCAGGGTGTCTCAAGGGGTGCTGAGGCTGGGCTCAGGAGACGTGCAGACAGGTGAGGAGTCTGTGGTCGGCAGAGCAGGATGGGGAAGAAGGAACAGGCCTATGTCCACCTCCACCCCGCCAGCCTTCTTGTCGTCTGGCCCTGGATACCTTGTCCTGGGAACGGACGAAGTGGATTGGCTCCATGTTCCCCCGCTGCCGTCGCAGGGCAGTGCAGAGAAAGTCCCAGTAATCCTTCCGAGTCCCCAGGAAGCTCTTCTGCTCTTTCTGGTCAAACTAGAACCAGAATGAGGCAAAGAAAGTGTAGAAATGCGTCCTCCTAGAACTCAGCCTGCATTCTAGTGTGTTGAGGACAGAGCTGCAGACAGACCGGGCATCCAGACCTAGCTCTGTCCTTACTGGCTGTGTGACCATGAGTAAGGTGCTTGCCTCCCTGAGCCTCAGTGTTGTCACTCATTCATTCATTCATTCATTCAGAGGCCCTCATTGAGCGCTTACTATGTTCCAGGCCCTGTTCTAAGTTCTGGAGATACAGCTATGAACAAAGTGGCTTTGTGAAGCTTATATCTTCATGGGGGAGATAAGACAACAAACAGATGATATCAATGAAACATTGAGTATGCTAGCTAGTGATGATTGCTACAGAGCAAAAAATAAAGCAGGGAAAGAGAGTGGAAAATGTGTGTGTATGTGTGGTGCATGGTGTGTGTGGCATGTATGTTGAAAATCTAGGGTGTCCAGGAAAGCCTTCCAGCTTGAAGGAGCTGAGAAAGTGTGCTATGCATTCTGCTGGAAGAGCATTCTGGGTAGAGGGAAGAGCCCATGCAAAGGCTCCGAGGCAGGAGTGTGCCTGGTGTGCTCCAGGAAGATCTGCGAGGCCAGGGGAGCTGGAGTGCAGCAGGTGGGGGGCAGGCTGGCAAGAGAGGAAGTCAGAGAAGTAGGAAGATGTGTGTCGGGGTGTGTTGGGGGGATGGACATCAAGCATCTCAGAGGGTGAGAGTGAGGATTGAATAAAGCTGGGCATGTAGAGACCAAAGCCCGACATGTAGCAGGTGCTCAATAAAATCTGGTACTGGTCATGACTGGGGCTTTGAGTGGCATCAGGAAGGGCCAGTCCTAGGACATCCACACCTCTAAAGTGTTAAGCAGTGAGGCTGCCCCCAGTCCTGGGACCCTTCCAGCCCCGCTTTGCCCCACCTCGCTTCTCGGGCTGCAGTGACAGCCTCCAAGAGCGAGGTTAGGCGTCAGGAGGGAGAGGGAGATGACACAGTGCATGGTAAGGAAGAGGGCGTTGGCTCCTCCCTCATTTTCTGGGAATGTCCTGCCAGTTGTCTGGGTCTGGGGAGATGGATGGAGAAGGGGAGGAGAAGGTCCCACCTGCAGCAGCAGCTCCAGGCAGCCACAGAGTCTGTGCAGCTCAGCACTGGTGTCCGTCACCGGCCCCTGCCCATCCCCATAACCTTGGAGGATGGCAGAGACAGCAGCTGCGGGGAGGATGGCAAATGTCAGGCATCAGGTAGCCAGGCTGCTGAGGGAGAGCTCTCAGATCCTGACTTCTCCTGCAACTCAGTCCCAGAACATCTCACAGGACACTCACCTCTCAGGTCCTTGGTGACCTTGAAGATGGCCCCCTCTTCTGCCATGGGTACTTGGAAACAACGTGATTCCTTGTGACTTGGACTGTGAGCCCAGGAAGGATGCTCAGCCTCACTGCCCGACTCCTTACACAAAGGAGGATGCAGAACCTACAGAGAGAAAGTGACTTATTTCGGGTGACACAGTGAGTTACCTAGTGGGGGGAAATTCCAGCTCTATCTTGTAGGCCAGCATGTGAAGATGATGGTGTGGCCTCCACCAATTGAACAGTCCCTGGGGGATGGCACTGTGCTGACACTTGATGTCCTTGTCCCATTCAATCCCCACATAATCCTGGAGGTTATTAACTCCATTTTAGACCAGAGAAACTAGGGAACAGAGAGGGCAAGTCTTTATCCAGCATCACAGAGGTATCCAGGATTTGAATTCAAGTCTGCATGCCCACAGGGCCCATGTTCTGGGCCCTGATGTGGTGTGAGCGCCCCCGTGAGAGCTCATGCCATGTGGACAGTAGGCTGGGGGTGTCCCCTCCTTCCCAATGGAGGGCCCTAGCCTCGCCCGGGTGCTAATCCTCCTCGAGACACCCTCTCATCATTTCCCGGGCCCCAGCTGAGCGGAAAATGTGTGTTCTTTGAGGAGAGGGTACAGAAGCAAAGCACGGCCCCAGGGCTGGGGCTGAGCAGATGCTGGGTGTGTGTGGGGAGCAGGGCACCTGGCTTTAATTCTGCCTCTCTCTCAGGGGGAATCTCATCCTGTTCTCCTCCCGATGGGTCCTGGAGCCCAGAGAGGACCCCAACAGCTGGTGGCCTTATTCTGAGGTCCTAGAGTCAAGTCCAGGCATGAAGTGGAAAACCTGGCTGTCCTGCCTCCCAGTCTGTGGCCCCTGGAGTTTGGGGTGGCCTGGCAGTGGTGCAGCAGTGGGACGCAGTGGAGGGGAGGGGAGAGGGAAACGGAGGCAAATGAGGGAGGTGGGTGGGGCATGGGATTCAGGGAGGA
>CAUYQU010097489.1:0-53691 GCA_963574635.1 Cheracebus regulus | reverse complement strand
ATACCCAGTAATGGGATTGCTGGGTCAAATGCTATTTCTATTTCTAGGTCCTTGAGGAATGCCACACTGTCTTCCACAATGATTGAATGAATTTACATCTGACAAAGATCAGATGATTGTAGATGTGTGGTGCTGTTTCTGAGGCCTCTGTTCTGTTCCATTGGTCTATATCTCTGTTTTGGTACCAGTACCATGCTGTTTTGATTACTGTAGCCTTGTAATATAGTTTGAAATCAGGCAGCATGATGCCTCTGGCTTTGTTCTTTTTGCTTAGGATTGTTTTGGCTATGCAGGCTCTCTTTCAGTTCCAAATGAAGTTTGACGTGGTTTTTTTCAGTTCTGTGAAGAAGGTCATTGGTAGCTTGATGGGGATAGCATTGAATCTATAAATTACTTTGGGCAGTATGGCCATTTTCACGATGTTGATTCTTCCCAACCATGAGCATGGAATGTTTCTCCATCTGTTTGTGTTCTCCTTATTTCCTTGAGCAGTGGTTTGCAGTTCTCCTTGAAGAGGTCCTTTACATCCTTTGTTAGTTGTATTCCTAGGTATTTTATTCTCTTTGTAGCAATTGTGAATGGGAGTTCACTTTTGATTTGGCTCTCTGTCTGTTATTGGTGTACAGAAATGCTTGAGATTTCTGCACATTGATTTTGTATCCTGAGACTTTGCTGAAGTTGCCTAACAGTTTCAGGAGATTTTGGGCTGAGATGATGGGGTCTTCTAAATATAGAATCATGTTGTCTGCAAATAGAGACTATATGGCTTCCTCTTTTCCTAATTGAATGCCCTTTATTTCTTTTTCTTGCCTGATTGCTCTGGCTAGAACCTCCAATAGTATATTGAATAGGAGTGGTAAGAGAGGTCATCCTTGTCTTGTGCCAGATTTCAAAGGGAATGCTTCCAGTTTTTGCCCATTCAGTATGATATTGGCTGTGGGTCTGTCATAAATAGATTTTATTATTTTGTGATACATACCATCAATACCTAGTTTATTGAGGGTTTTTAGCATAAAGGGCTATTGAATTTTGTCAAAGGCCTTCTCTGCATTTATTGAGACAATCGTGGTTTTTGTCTTTGGTTCTGTTTATGTAATTGATTACATTTATAGACTTGTGTATGTTGAACTAGCCTTGCATCCCCAGGATGATGCCTACTCAAACATGATGAATAAGCTTTTTGATTTGCTGTTGCATTCTGTTTGCCAGTATTTTATTGAAGATTTTTGGGTTGATGTTCATCATGGATATTGGCCTGAAGTTTTCTTTTTAGGTTGCCTCTCTGCCTGGTTTTGGTATTAGGATGATGTTTGCCTCATAAGATGAGTTGGGAGGATTCCCTCTTTTTGGATTGTTTAGAATAATTTCAGAAGGAATGATACCAGCTCCTCTTTGTAATCTGGTAGAATTCGGCTCTAAACCCATCTGGACCTGGGCTTTTTTAAGTTGGTAAGCTATTGATTGCTGTCTCAACTTCAGCCCTTGTTATTGGTCTATTCAGGGATTCAACTTCTTCCTGGTTTAGTCTTGGGAGGGTGCAAGTGTTCAGGAATTTATCAATTTCTTCCAGATTTACTGGTTTATGTGCATAGAGTTGTTTGTAGTAATCGCTGATGGTAGTTTGTATTTCTGTGGAATCAGTGGTGATGTCCCCTTTATCGTTTTCTGTTGCATCTATTTGATTCTTCTTTCTTTTCTTTTTTATTAATCTGGCTATCAGTCTATTTTGTTGATCTTTTAAAAAAACCAGCTGCTGGATTTGTTGAGTTTTTTAAGGGATTTATGTGCCTCTATCTCCTTCAGCTCTGCTCTGATCTTAGTTATTCCTTGTCTTCTGCTAGCTTTTGAGTTTTTTTGATCTTGCTCCTCTAACTCTCAATTTTGATGATAGGGTGTCAATTTTAGACCTTTCCTTGTTCCTCATGTGGGCAGTTATTGCTATAAATTTCCCTCTAGACACTGCTTTAAATGTGTCCCAGAGATTCTGGTATGTTGTGTCTTCATTCTCATTGGTTTCAAAGAACATCTTTATTTCTGCCTTCATTTCATTGTTTATCCAGTCTACATTCAGGAGCCAGTTGTTCATTTTCCATGAAGTTGTGTGGTTGAGTTAGTTTCTTAATTCTGAGTTCTAATTTGATTGCACTGTGGTCTGCAAGACTGTTTGTTACGATTTCTGTTCTTTTGCATTTGCTGAGGAACGATTTACTTCCAATTATGTGGTCAATTTTAGAGTAAGTGTGATGTGGTATTGAGAAGAATGTAAATTCTGTGGATTTGGGGTTGGTAGTTCTGTAAATGTCTATTAAGTTTGCTTGGTCCCAATCTGCATTCAAGTCCTGGATTTCCTTGCTGATTTTCTGTCTCATTGATCTGTCTAATATTGACAGTGCATTGTTAAAGTCTCCCACCATTATTGTGTGGTAGTCTAAGTCTCTTTGTAGGTCATTAAGGACTTATTTTATGTATCTAGATGCTCCTGTCTTGGGTGCATATATATTTAGGATCGTTAGCTCTTCTTGATGCATTGATCCTTTTCCCATTATGTAATGCCCTTCTTTGTCTCTTTTGATCTTTGTTGGCTTAAAGTCCATTTTATCAGAGACTTGGATTGCCACCCTGCTTTTTTTTGCTTTCCATTTGCTTGGTAAATCTTCTTCCATCCCTTTATTTTGAGTCTATCTGTGTCTTTGCATGTGAGATAGGTCTCCTGAATACAGTACACCGATGGTTCTTGGCTTTTTATCCAATTTTCCAGTCTGTGTCTTTTGATTGAGGCATTTAGTCCATTTACATTTAAGGTTAATATTGTTATATGTGAATTTGATCCTGCCATTTTATTACTGGTTGGTTGTTTTGCCTTTTGGTTGGTATAATTTCTGCATTGTGTTGCTGGTCTTTACCATTTGGTTCTGTTTTGCAGTGGCTGGTACTGGTTTTTCATTTCTGCGTTTAGTGCTTCCTTCAGGAGCTCTTGTATGGCAGGTCTGGTAGTGACACAATCTCTCAGCATTTGCTTGTCTGTAAAGGATTTCATTTCTGCATCACTTATGAAGCTTAGTTTGGCTGGATATGAAATTCTGTGTTGAAAGTTCTTTTCTTTAAGGGTGTTGAGTATTGGCCCCCACTCTCTTCTGGCTTGTAGGGTTTCTGCCGACAGATCCACTGTGAGTCTGATGTACTTCCCTTTATGAATGACCTGACCTTTCTCTCTGGCTGCCCTTAGTATTTTTTCCTTTGCTTCAACCCTGGTGAATCTGACAATTATGTGCCTTGGAGTTGCTCTTCTAGAGGAGTATCATTGTGGTGTCCTCTGTATTTCTTGTATTTGAATGTTGGCCTGCCTTGCTAGGTTGGGGAAGTTCTCCTGAATAATATCGTGGAGATTGTTTTCTAGCTTGGATTCATTCTCCCTGTCATCTTCTGGTACACTGATCAAGTGTAGATTAGGTCTTTTCACATAATCCCATATTTCTTGGAGGATTTGTTCATTTCTTTTCACTCTTTGTTCTCTTTTCTTGTCGTCTTGTTTTATTTCATTGAGTTGATCTTCAGTCTCTGATATCCTTTCTTCTGCTTGGTCGATTTGGCTATTGAAACTTGTTTATGCTTTGCAAATTTCTTGTGCTGTGTTTTTCAGTTCCATCAAGTCATTCATGTTCTTCTCTAAGCTGGTTATTCTAGTTAGCATTTCGTCTAACCTTTTTTCAAGGTTTTTAGTTTCTTCGCATTGAGATAGAACATGTTCCTTTAACTCAGAGAAGTTTGTTATTACCCACCTTCTGAAGCCCACTTATGTCAATTCATCAAATTTGTTCTCTGTCCTGCTTTGTTCCCTTGCTGGTGAGGAGTTGTGATCTCATGGTGGGGGAGAGACGTTCTGGTTTTTGATGGTTTCTTTCTTCTTGTGCTGGTTTCTTCCCATCTTGTTGGATTTATATAGTTTTAATCTCAGGTAGCTGCTTGGGGAGGTGGCCTTGGCACTGCTGGGCTGCCACAGATTCAGTGGAGCTGCTGTGTCTTTTATTTACTCAGGAAAATAAGGCCGGCTTCTGCAATGGCAGCTGCCCTTCCCCAGGCCGAGTTCAGTCATTCCTGGTCGGTCTCTAATTGATGTTCTGGGTGCGTAACTCTGGATTGAGAGTTTTTTAGCCTGCTGGGCTTTGTGCGGGGTGGGGGCCAGGGACCCATCCTGCTGTTTGGGCTGTTTCCCTGCTTTCAGTTCCCCTTCTTACTGGGGTGCGGGTAACTCCATCCTGCTGGCTTTTTGGCTTTCTTGGTTTCAGCCAGTGCTTCTGCCTAGATCTATGCTGACAGCCCTGGTGCTGGCCACAGTTGCTGTTCTGCCCTGTTCAGGCAGCTCGCTGAGGCTCTTCAGCCTGGAGAAGATCTCCTGTTCTGTGGGTTATAGAGGGCTTGGGTGGAGCGCTGTATCCGAACTGATGTCCCAGAGGGGGAGATCCCATGGTCCTCTGGTCGGTTGCAATGCAGTGCCTTACCTTGCCTCAACTTGCCCTATTTGGTTTATATCCACTGTCCAACCAGACCCACAAAGTGAACCTGGTACCTCGTTTGGAATTGTGGAGACCACTCGGCTTCTGTGTCTCTCTCTCTGAGAGCTGCTTTCCAGAGCTGCCTTTTATTTGGCCATCTTGGGATCCCTCCAACTTGAAGTAATTCTTTCATTTTTTTCTTCCTTCGCAGCCCCTCCACACCAGTTCCTCCACTTGGTCTCATTTCTGTTGCGATGCTGCCTTCCTGTAGGCTGGGTACCTCCCAGTCACCTTTGTCTTCTTTCTTCCATCTCCCTTCATATCCAGTCAGCTTTCTAGTGCTCATACCTCACCAGGTCTCCAATCCACACTTCATTTTCTCATTCCCACCATCACAAATCTGGGTCAGGTATTGATTATCCTTGAATAGATGAACATTTTTCTCATTGTCCCCCACTTCAGGGTTCTTCCTACATGAGCTGATTGTAGGTAAAAATGCACATTTGAATCTGGTTACTCCCTTGCCTCCAACCACCAGTGACTCACCATTACCTTCTGGACTGATATCTCAGAGCCCATGGAAAATGACTCTGGTCTTCTGTCCCCAGCCAAGTCCCTCCTAAAGGGACTAAAGTCTTGTCTCTTCCACCCTCCTTCCTTCAGCTCCTCCTCACTGCCCTTGAGCAGTACCAAACCTCACCATTTCTCCCAGTCCAGGATTGTGAAACTTCAGAGGGAATCTGAAAGAAAGGGTGCATAAGGCTGAAGATCTTATTGTGACAATTCCTGCTGAATGGATTCAATGACAGAATCACTGTTCTGCTTACCATCTGTTGTTTTAGTTTGTTGCAATAAAATAAATATTTACACAGAGGGTAAAAAGTGGCTTGATTTCCCTGGTATTTTTTTTATTTAATATGATGTCTTTCTCTTCCAGCTCTGTCCTGTTGAAGTCTTGGTTGGGGTGCCCCACTGACTTTCATTCTTCTGCATCTCAAGTCCAAAATTTGAAGCCTGATGGTCTGTATCAGTATGGGTTCTCCAGAGAAACAGAATCAATAGGGGGAGAGGGAGGAGAGAGACAGAGAGAGAGAGAGAGAGAGAGAGAATTGATGTATGCAGTTGTGCGGCTATCAAGTTTGAAGTTTGCAGGGTAGGCCTGCAGGCTTGAGTCCAAAGGCAGTCCAGAGGGAGAATTTCTTCCTTTTCTGCAGAAACCTCAGTCTTTTCTCTTAAGGCCATCAACTGATAAGACAAGGCCTATCCACAGTGTGACAGAGAATCTGCTTTACTCAAAGCCCATTGATTCAAATGTTAACCTCATCCAAACACACCCTCACAACAACATCTAGACTGATGTTTGACCAAACAGCTGGGTACCATGGCCTAGCCAAGTTGACACATAAACTTAACCATCATGGGATCAGTCCCACTTACTTCATGCCCATGTTTGGACCAGCGTGCTAGCCTCCTGCCTGTCCAGGTGAGTTATGGGAGAAAAATTAGAACTCCATGTAAATGCAGTTTTTCTTTTAAATTATAAATACCACTGACATTCTTACTCATCCAACTGGGACATTTTTGCCATTCAGTTTGTGAAGCAAATATAATGATGTGTATTTTCAGCACACACTTCCACTGTTTGGCAGATGGCACATCTGAAACATGGTAGATGGGTTTAGGAAATTATTTCACTCCTGAGTGCCGTATGGTGACATATTTCTTTTGTGATACTAGAATATAAATGTGTTATATGTCGTGTGTGTGTGTGTGTGTGTGTGTGTGTGTGTGTGTGGGCATATGCATCACATCTGGAATCTCAAAAATATCAAGGAACCAGATGTACATTCATATGATCACATGTGTATGTGCACATATACTATGCACCCCTTTAACATAGGAACAGCTTACATTTTTATGCTTTGGTTTTATTGAAGGATCCTGTGAATGAATAAAACCATAAGAAAACATATGGAAGAACAAATAGGTTGTAAATATACTCAACACTGTTTTAGCAGCATCACAGAGTAAGCATGGAGGGAATGGTATTTTAGTGATTATTTAGAGTCTAAGCCAGGCCTTGTGCAAAGCATTTCTCATGTATAATCTTATCTGATCTCGTGAAGAAGCATTTTCCTTAAACTGGGGAATACGAGGCTTAGCAAATGAAGTCCACAATCTGGATTTGAAATAAAGTTTACTTTAATCTAAATGCATGTTTTTCTGTTTTTTAAAATTTTTTACCCCAGTCACACCATAGCCACATCTCTGGCCAAACAATAAACACTTTCAGTATACTCAGTAGTTAATTATTCATAAGGTTTTAGGGTGATGGTGGGCCGTGTACAGAGATGCTTCGAAAGCCTTCCAGGCAAATTGTGCTTTTTGGCTTAGAATCTGGGGACACGACTGACCCTGAACTGAGATGGACAGGAAGCCATTTCTCCCTCTTCCCTCCTTCCTGCTTCAGCACACCCCTCTGCCCACTCATGTGATTCTGGAGACACTTCAAGCCCACCTTGCCAGATGCCTTTGTTTCAGAAAAGTCATTTCAAGTGCCCCAAAAAGAATGGATTGGAGGGGATCAAGTTGTGAGACTCAACATGTAACAAAGGCGGGATGTGATGGAGACGGGAGTGGATGTAAAGCTATCCAGGGAGTATAATCCACAAGATGTGGGGTTGGGTGGGTGCCCTGGCAAAGCTGGGGAAGCAAGGCCAAAGGTGACTCCTGGGTTTCTGGTTTTGGCCCTGGGGTAGTTGCAGACAAGTTTGGGAGGACAGATAGTTCACTTTGAGTCTGTGCCTGTGGCCACCTGGGCGGTTATGTGGCCTCCAGGAGGGAGCTGGTCTGGAGATGGAGCTTGAGGAGCCACAGTGACTGGCACAGTGCCAGGTTTCTAACAGGTGTGCAATAAATACCTGTGAAATGCATGGGATGTAGGGGGTGTTGAGCCAGGCTTATAGGCTGGGTTTGAATAGTGAGCTGACAGGTCTGCCTCTGAAGGCTGTTTCTGTCTGTGTAGAAGCAGGGATTGTTATCTGTTGGTGGGGAGGAGTGGGTGGCGATGTCTTAGGATTGAGCTGAGAGGAGCACTTCTGAGCTGGACAACTATTTGAAGGAAGTGGGTCAACTAGAGAATGAGAAAGGGACCCCTGGTTGTGTCAAAGGCCTGGTTGAGGCTGGATACTGGAAATCATCAACCACCAAACATCATCAAACATGGTTCCAGCATTGTCAGCAGGTGTGGGTCTCCGTCCACACAGTGGCTGTTGGATTGAAGTTGGGCTTTCCTTGTGTACTTGCCATAAATGTGAGGCAAGAAATACAAATATTAGCCAGGCATCTTGGCGCGCGCCTATAGTCCCAGCTACTTGGGAGCCTGAGGCAGCAGAATCGCTTGAACCTGCAAGGCAGAGGTTGCAGTGAGCCGAGATCGCGCCACTGCACTCCAGTGTCGCCTGGGCGACAGAGCGAGACTCCATTTCGGTGGGGGGGTAGGGGGGTGGGGTGGGGAGTGAGGCAAGAAAGTTGATGTGAAGGACAGGAATGGGCCTGGCGGGATGGGCGGTCCCCTAACACGGGGAGAAGGGCCTGCTGCAGTTGAGGAAGCTGAGCTCTCCGTGAGCAGAAGGAAAGCGAAGTGGGTGCACCCAAGTGGCTAAGAGGGCAGGAAAGAGGCTTCCGGTAAGAGTCCAAGTGTGAATTTTAATTTCCGTGGTTCTAGGTATGGCAAGATCCAAGGTGTAGCCAGAGGAAAGAGTTGGCAAGGTGGGATGGAGAGGGAGGTCGCTGGCGGTGAGCACCCGGGACCTGGGGTGAGAAGTGGGCTTAGTGGGGCCAGAGATGCAGATGCGGCGTTCCAAGGGGAGGCCTGCGGTGGGCCAAGGACTAGCAGAGGCTTCAGTCCGAAGCCCCCACCAGGGGGCGCGAGAGAGCAGCAAGTCGTCACAGGGCCGGGCTGGGGAAGGGTGCGAGCTGGGCCTTCATGGGGGTTCCCTGGAAGAGGACCTCGAGTCAAGGCCCTGGGTGCAAGCGATTTATTTGGGGGATGGTTTGAAGAGGCACAGGGCGGGAGCAGGGTGGGCAGGGAAGGGAGAGAAGGGAGGAAGGGCAGCGAAGAACGCACGGAGGGAGGTGCTGCCCGGGCCTGTGCGCAGCGCCTCAGCCCTGGCTCCACGACGCAGGAGGAGCTCCCGAGGCCTCTGTTACCTGATGGCTGTGGGGAGCCCGGGCAGATGCCGTCCCCAGGGCGCCATCCGGGAAAGGGCCACCGTGGCTGAGGGCGTCGGGGTGGCACTGCAGGGTCTTAGTCTGTTTGGGCTGCCATGGACGAGGTGCGTAGACGGGGTGGCTTAGCAACAACAGAGCGTCGTTTCTCATGGCTTTGGAGGCTGGAAAGTCCAAGGTCGAGGTGCTGGCAGGTTAGGCGCCTGGTGGAGCCTGCGTCTTGTTCCCGGTGGCGCCTTCTCTGCCCTCTCGTGGTGGAAAGGGCGAGGGAGCCGGCTGGGCCTCCTATATACCGGCGCGACCCCCAGTCATGGGCTCTGACCTCAGGACCGAACCGGCTTCCAAAGGCCCTGGCTCTTGTGGGTGATTGGGTTTCCCACGCGGATGCGGGAGACACACTCAGGCTCTCCCGCTGGGTGAGACGGGCAGGAGCGGTGTCACGGGCGCGGCAGGATCCGCGCGGGGTGCTGTGGCTGCTGCTCCTCCCCGCCCCGAGACAGACGAGGCCCCCGGGGACCCGCAGCCGGCCTCAGAGAGGGCTGGGAGCAGGGAGGGGCTGCGGACGGAGTGCAGCGTGGCGGCCTAGAAAGGAGGTTCCGGGGGCTCCGGAGGCGGAAGAGGGGGCGCAATGTGTTGAGACGCGAGAAGCTCAGCATGCAGGTGCCTGCAGAGGGGCCTGCGCCCCAGCAGGACAGGGCCATGGCGTGGTGTGGGTTCGGCTGGCTGCACAGCTTCTCGCAAAGTCCTTGAGAGTAGAGTGGCCATTCAGAAGGCACCATCTCGAGTGTTTCTGAGTAACTCTGAGGATGGGTTCCGGATCCTTACGGTGTGTTGGAAACAGCAGCGCCCAGGCTGCTGGAGGGAACTAGCGTCCCTGGCAGGTCCTGGAGAGGAGGCTTTGGTTTGGGGAATGGCCAGAGCCAGTTGTCTGTGTTCTGAGGCTGTTTCTTCAGGTTCCTGTCAGGGAGTGTAGCCTCAAATGTGCTGCCTGGCTTTCACCCAGCGCTGGGCTAGGATGGATAAGAAGGACTTCTTTACTTTTTGTCACTTTCATGTTCTAAAAATTGACACAATCCTTTCTTGAAATGGGGGATTTTATATTACCTAGTATACAAACAGATTTAGGCACAGCTGCTGGAAGAAAGAATCCTGAATGTTAGACTCACCGTCGCCTTCCCAATTGGCCAAATGGAACCCAGTTTGAAAACCAGCATTTCCGATAGGTTAAATCTACCCTAAATTAGGGGCCATCATCAGACAGCCATGTACAGAGACACTCTTGCTTTGGCTTCTGGAGAGCCCTGCGTGCAGGGTTGCGTTTTGGTCTGAGTTTGCTGAGGACTGGCCATAGGCAGCGTCATGCAGAGTGTGTGTTGTGTTCAGTGGGCCTGTGTGTCATGAAGACACTGTGTACTGTTCACATAGAGACCCTTTGATGGGACACCACAAGAGAAATGCCTTGTAGAAGCCTCTGGCAGAAGAAAAATGTTTTTCTTCTGAGCTACTAGATTAAAAAAAATTTGTGGTTCCCCAGAATCCTTATAACAGCATTTGTCTGCCTGCAAAGCTCAGCTCCAGGTTCATGGGCCACCTAACTTCAGCCTTTGTGAACACAGTTTTGGGAACTGATGCTACCCTGGACTTCACTGAACGATCTACTTCATTTTCTCTTTACTCTTCTTTATTTAATAGTTTTATTGAATTATTTATGTAAATCACACCTCATCATGCTTAGAAAAATGAAAGAAAGATTGTCTTTGGAACTGTAGTGAACTTGGACAATCTGAGGTTGGTTAAACTTGGGTTCCCAAGGGACAGCCAGAAGACAAGGATTTGAATGCAGTCATTTATTTGGGAAGGAGTCCCAGAGGGCATGAGCAGGGGAGTGGGGAAGTGGGGCAGGGAAGGGGAGGAAACTCGACAGTGGTGAAATGCTCACCACTCTGAGCAGCTGGGATCTGTCCTGCGGGGACCTCTGGGACAGTGGGCAGAACACTCCTCAAAGTGGTTTCATGGAAGAGCAGGGAATCAGGGGGTATTTCTCCACCAGCTCCCATTATTCATGTGTTAAGCTCTGCTCCTGGGCATGTCAATTGCCTGGCACTTCTGGCCAGCCCTGCATGTGGGCCACACATGCTGCTGGGGCCAAAGAACGCCTTCTAGCCAAAAGACACATGTTTTTGCAATAGGAAGTGGCAGCTAGTACAGGAAGGTGAGAGCCAAGGGTGTACAAATAGAGCACCAATAGTGTGGACTGCAAGGGTCTTCTGGAAGAGCTGACGTAGAAATGCGCTTATTTACCTAGTGCCTGTTGATGGTTCCTTCTGAGACCCCTAATGCAATGTTTGTAAAGCAGACTGAAAGAACTTGAGGAGTTCAAGCGAAAACGATCATCATCTTTGCTCTTTTGCTGTAATATCTCCATGTGAATGTCATGTCGTAGGTGCTACTGTTAATACACAAATCCCCACTGATCTCCCAGTGGCTCTCACGGTGCAAGTTTAGCAGGAAATCCAGTCGTTTTCCTGAGTCATCCTTCACAGATCTGGAGGGCTGATTTTGTGTTTATATAAATTGGTCCTGGCTGTTCTCCCTCCCTCTGAGGAAGCAGGAGCTCAGTTACACCGAGGGGTCAGTCTGGGATGTTTGTCCTCAGAGCAAGGGGCACAGGACATTAATGGACGCTGTTGCTTGTGGCTTGCCCACCTGAGGTTGGTGAGCTTGTGGGTCTGGGTCTGCTGCTCTCCTATATGCCCCTCACAGCCAGGGTTTACACATACATCTTACATCCTCACAGCTCAGCTGAGATCAGGCCATAACCCTTGATGAGTCTTTACTGAAGGTTCTGCAGTGATCAAGTAACAGTATGAAAAACCACTAACTTCTGCTACTGGAAGTGTCTGTGTACAGCAGTCCTGACAGTTCCTGCCTGCCTGTCTCCCCCAAACAGCTCTACCTTTTGAAAGTCCAGACCCTGGACATCCATCTTTCCCTACTCCGCAGAATTGTCTATATCCATCTTTTACCGATGGGGAAAGGAAAGAAAAGACAGATAAACAGTGATGCTCCACAGAGCCTTGGGGAATTAAAAAGCAGCACACTGGGCTGAGAGCCCAGGATCAGAAAGAATCTCACCGCACCCTCACCTTCTTTAACCCAGGCATCGACTCCCCTCCATCCACTCCAATACCTGGAGTGTCTCACTAGTGTAGAGAAAAACATGTAGTTCAGGTATAAGCAGGTCCTGGAGCTCTGACTACCTCATTTGCTATTTTGGAGCAAAACTAGCTTTGTGCACTTTATAGAAACAAGTGGGATGGAGAGTATAGAAGGACAGGGTGTTTTTTTCCCCACATTTATATTTAATTTCCAATTACTCATGTTAAATTGCTAAGTGGAAGAAATGACACTAGCTATATCAATTAGAGTTTTACTTTATTATTTTGAATGTTTGTAGCTTTTGCATAGCAATAACCTAATAAGCATTTGTCATTTGTTGTTTTAAAAATAGTAACTTTTCATGGGGGTGTAATTTATAATGTGGTGCACATGTATTAAGTGTGCACTTCCATCAGCTTGACAAATGCAGGCACCTCTGTAGCTTACACCCCTATCCAGATACAGAACAATCCCATATTCATAGAAACTGTAGTCTACACCCCATCCATATACACAACAATCCCATATTTCTAGAAAGTTCCACGTGCCCAAGACAGCACCACTCTTTCGATGTCTATACCACACATTAGTCTTGCCTGTTCTAGAACTTCATGGAAGCTCTAAACATGGAAATGTAAATGTATGTTCTGTTGTGTTCTTTTTGTCAGTGTTGTTGTTCTGAGATCATTCACGTTGCTGAGTGTACATTATTTCACCCTTTTTATTGTTGAGTGGTAGTATATTACATAAGCATGCCATGGTTTGTTTATCCATTCTCCTGTTGAGGGGCATTTGAGCTGTTCCAAGTCTTGGTGGTGGAGGGCATGGACACTTGTAAAGCATGAAAACAAAACTTGATTCATCCCCCTCTCCACCTTGTTTCCTGCCTCCAATTGATGGGCAAGTCCTGTCATTCTTTGGCTGTTTTTTTTCAGATTGCTTCCTGTATCTTCACTTTATTGCTGTCACTCTAGACAGGGCCCAAATAATCTCTTGACTACTCTACGGCATCAACACTGGGCACCCTGTGGGTTCCTGCTCCTTTTTAATCTACTGTCCACCTGGCAACCAGAGTGAACTTCTAAAAACACAAATTAGGTCAAGTCACTCTGTTACGAACTGTTTCCCCTTCAAGTAAAATCCCAACTCCTTGCCTCTAATGCCCCAGATGTTCAGCCCCCTGCCTTCCCCTCCAGCCTCATCTCATTCCCTTTCCTGCCTTTTTTCACTGCCCTTCAACTACACTAGTCTTCTTTCAGCCACTCAAGCACACCCAGCTCATTACCAGCGCTCGTGCTGTCCTCTGGTCTGAAATGCTGTTCCTTTCATTCTTCCCTAAACTGGCTCCTCCTTGGTCTTCATGTTTCCATATTGGAATGGCATTCTCTGAACCCTCCTTCCAAATGGACCTCCCACCCCATGTTTTCTCTGTCACTGTGCTCTGGTAAGAGTGACTCCTGCTCCTCCGCACTTAGCACAATTTGAAGCTCAAGATTTATTTGTCTACTGGTCTGTTGTCTTGTCTCTCAGGAGCCCATTGGCTCTGTCAGGGTCGAGAACAGGCCTGTCTTATCATTAGCATTACTCCATGGATGCAGCATGCAGTAGGTGCTCATAAGTATTTGCTGAATGAATCCCTGGGTTTTATGTAAAATGTTATCATACAAAATTCTATTTTACTAAAATTTCCTTTGCTAAACAGGCCTGGGAATGACCCATAGTTACAATCCAGTAGGTAAAATCCTTCCAAGCAAGAAGTGCTGACAAAGCATTTTGGACTCGGGAGGGCGAATGGAAAAGGATGACTTCCTGAGATACTGATTTGTGTTGTTATTTTCCCCGATTCACAAAGGAAGCCAGACTTTTTCTCACCTGCTTCAGCACAAAGTGCATCTTTCTTGCCCACTTCAGTTTGTGGATGAAGATTCATACCCAGCACCCATACTTCATCCTGAAAGGTAGATAAGTTAAATCAAATGTAATTTCTGCTTACTAAACACCATCGTCCAATCTTGAAACAGCTCACTGGATTTATGAGTATTATTTTAATTTATTCTGTGCATTTTAACTACTAAAAGGTAACAGTTCTGTATTCATTTATGAATGTAAGTTTGCCTCATCATATTTTTAAAGTTTTAATTTCTCTTAGTGACACCGCAAAACCAGCCACTAATATTTAATTCATTCTATATTTGTTGTGGGGCATAAGCGATGCTTTTAGTGTCATTAGTGAACTCACAAATAGAGGCCTGGCAATGTGCAGGTGGGGTAGCAAATGATAAGTCATTAGCCACTGTCTGCAGGGAGGAAATCATTCCTAGGGCTGAAGATAAGCTATTTTGGGAGCAATGTTAAATCTTCAGTTAACAGGAAAGCATTTCATAATTTGTAATTCACATGTGGCATAATTTACATGATTTGTAAATTACTAAATGGTTCCCTAGTGTACATGTATTTATGTATCCATTCATGGTATAATCTTACCTCATTCCACAACATTTAAAAATTATAGCTTTGTGTTTGAGAAGGCCTGTCTTGATTTCCACCAGAATGCAAATTACTCATGGCCAGGATTTCTGTAGCAGTAGAAGAATGCATTTTTACACCCTCATTCTCTCTCTCTTTTTTTATTATTCTACTTTAAGTTCTGGGGTACATGTGCAGAACGTGCAGGTTTGCTACATAGGTACATATGTGCCACAGTGGTTTGCTGCACCCACCAACCTGTCATCTAGGTTTTAAGCCCTGCCTGCATTAGATACTTATCCTAATGCTCTCCTTCTTTCCCTGACAGGCCCCGGTGTGTGTTTCCCTCCCTGTGTCTACGAACACCCTCATTCTCTAGTGGCTCAGAATTTGATAGTGACAAAACGAGATTCAAACTCTGTTTCTGAATTCAGTTTAGTAGTTCTACCAACTTAAGTTGAGAATGGAAGAAGAAACATTAGAGGACAAAGAGGAAAATAGAGAAGGAAGATGGAGAAATTGTGGCATGAATAGAAATCTGTCAGAGAACAAGCTGAAGGGTCCCTTTCTTTCACAGCTGGTGACTGCGCATTGCTCTCTGATGGGGGCCAGATGCATACGAAAACATTGGGAAACTATGAATAAACAGTGGCTTTTGGTTCTTACTGCGTTTTCCCAGAGTGTTTTAGAAAATTAGCAATTAGACAGCCATGGACTTTCTCATCAAAGGGTAGAAAGTTTTTGAAGAAAATGGAGGATTTAAATAATTTTTTGTTTGCTTATAATATTAACATCATTAATACTCTGATGAGATATTTGTAAATATATTTGTTTTATGAGTGTCAAAAGCACTAATATGTCAATATTACTAATATATTAGTATAAAATATTAGATATATTATACCAATACACTATAATATGTCTATTATATATATCAGCATATTAGTTATACTAATATATTACTAATGTATTAAAAAAGAAATAAAGGATGTTAAACTAGACAGGATCTGGTGTGCCCTTGTGGCATTCTGATGGAGACCTTCACCTCAACAGTGAGTTAAGCCTGGAGTATGAGGATGAATTTTATGCATTAGCCACTTTAAAGTTTGTTTGTCATTACTCAGTATATGACAGAGAAAAACCTCAAAATCCCTCTTCACTTCTCTTCCAACTCTGTCTTTTCCCAGTGTGAATAGAATCAAACCATATGTATTGTTCAGGAATTTCCTTTCTTTTCAATACAACAATGTGTTTTGAGTCCTCTTGTTCTGACTCATGAGTCTTAGAACTCTTCCCACCTCATTCGTTAGAGAGGTAGAGGATTATAGTTGTGAAAAGTTTGTACATTGGAATCTGACTCTGAGTCCCAGTTTTCCCATGGACTGGTCATATGACCTTTGGAAAATAACTTAACCTCCCATGCCTCAGGTGCCTCATCTGTGAAATGGCAATGATAATAATACCTACTTCAAATAAAACAATGCAAGGAATTCCCTACGACAAATGCCTGCACGTCGTAAGTTCTACCTAAGTGTTTATTGTTATAACAAATGTATAAACATTTAACAACTCCCTTAAATGGTTTTTTATTACTTGCTATTTTGAATAGTGCTGCAATGAATATCCTTGTGATGTGATTTGGCTGTGTCCCCACCCAAGTCTTGAGTTGTAACTCCCACAGTTACCATGTATCGTGGAAGAAACCTGGTGGGAGGTGATAGAATTATGGGGGCAAGTGTTTCCTATGCTGTTCACCTGATAGTGAATGAGTCTCATGAGATCTGATGGCTTTAAAAAAGAAAGTTTCTCAGCACAAGCTGTCTCTTTGCCTGCTGCCAGCCATGTAAGATGTGACTTGCTCCTCCTGGCCTTCTGCCATGATTGTGAGGCCTCCTCAGCCATGTGGAACTGTAAATCGAATAAACCTCTTTCTTTTGTCAAATGCCCAGTCTTGGGTATGTCTTTATCAGTCATGTGAAAATGGACTAATATACTTCGTATGTATAATTTTGTATATATGTCAATCTTTTTCTAGGACAAAGTTCTAGAAATAAAATTTCAGAAGCAAAAACTTTGCCTTTGGTAGCTACAACTACATTGCCTTCTAAAGGTTATTATTTGTAATTCTACCAGCAGCATAAGGGAGCACATGTTATCTGGATCCTCTCTGGTTTTTAAAAAGCTATTCTTTTTCTGTCTGGTGGACAAGAAATGGCATCTCACCCTCACTTGGATTTGGTGGATTAACATTTTCATCATCAAGGTAGGTGAAGACAAGGTGGGCTTTGATCAGGTTTGCCAATAGCAATCTGGGTAGCTGGATCAAAGTCTCAGCATGCTGGCTAATGTAGAATGTAATAAAATGGCATTTAGAGGGGATCAGCACAACGTCTCATAAGGTAGGTTCCAATGCTCAGCAGGCCAAGTTTGAGAAAGGATGGTGGCCTAACAACAGTGTGCATGGATCGAACTTGGGGATTCCAAGTACAGCAAGAGTGGGATTGGGTTCCTTAATTAGCTCACATAAGAGTATGCTGCCCAAGACAAGGGAAGTCTGGGGTCACACTGTGAGTTTTGAGGGAAGGTCAGCTCTCTCTTGCTGAGGGTCTGGAGCAAGGCTAGACATAGTTTTGGACATATTATAGGGACATTTTGGACCTATCTCCAGTTCTAATGAACATCAACATCTAGATTCTAGAATAGTGGGTGATTACTTGAATGACAAACTTAGAAATTCTGTGATTGTTAAAGTTCTCCAAGGTTAAGGAGGAGGAAAAAGCACCAAGGCCAATGGGTGCTTCCTGGAGCCAACAACAATATTTTTCACTGTAGGGTTTTTAAAAAGTAGTTACAATAAATAATCATATAATCATTACCACAATCAACATGTAGAATATTTCCATCACGCCCCTAAATTTCCTTGCTTCCCGTTATAGACAGTCTGTTCCCCCAGTTCCAATCCCTGGCAACCGCTGATGTGTTTTCTGTCCCTTTAATATTTTCCAGAGTGGGAAAATAAATGGAACAATACAATATCCTGTATGGTCTGCTACTTGCTTCAATCAGCACTGGATTCTTGTTGACCATGTGGCTATGTATCAGTAGTTCATTTTCTTGTATTGCAGAGTAATATCCTATGGGACAGAGTACCACACAGTTCATGTATCCATTCATCCCTTGAAGAACATGTGCATTGTTTCAAATTTTGGTGATTATAAATAAAGCTGCTATAAACATTTGCTTATAGGTTTATTTATGTGTGTGTGAATATAAGTTTTCATTTCACTAGGGCAACTACTCAGGAGTGGATTGCATGGTAAACGTATGTTTAAAAAGTAATCATGTTTTTAAAGCACCATAGTTTCATTCCTGCATACTCTGTGATTTTGCATCAGACGTAGGAGCTAGGTCTCATTTTTCACATATAGGAGTTTACTTTTCTTTCCCACAGCAGGTAGTGAGAGGACTGTGAAGGTCACAGAGTTCTTTGAGGTTTTTAAACACAAAGTCGTTCTATAAATACAGTTAGCAAGCATGCAGGAATTTCCTTAGTAATATTTTTGCTGAGGAATAACAAGAGAGTAAGCAAATTTACCTATTAAGAAATCACCAGGAAAGAGTGAAGGTCAATTGCAAAACTTTCATGTAGGAAGAATTTTATTGTTCTTCCATGCTTAGCATTCCTCCTGTTATGCAGAATAGTCCTGGAGTAACTTGACACACAGAAAATACCGTATTTTGAACAGATCCAATTCACTGTAGTAGCTTCTGCCAGCAATAGAAACTTGCAGAATGTACAAGGAATTCAAACATCTCAACAGAAAAAAAAAAGCCCACCAAGTTTTCTTAAAAAACTACAAATAGAACTGCCATATGATCTGGCAATCCCACTTCTGGGCATTTATCCAAAGAAAAGGAAATCATTATATTAAAGAGACACCTACAAACTCCATCTGCATTGCGGCATTATTCATGATAGCTAAGATATGTGATCAACCTAGGTGCCCAGAAACAAATGAACGGATAAAGAAAATGTGGCATATATACACACTATGGAATACTATTCAGCTATTAAAAAAAAAAAAAAAAAAGAAATCCTGTCATTTGAGGCATCATGGATGGAACTGAAGTTTATGTTAAGTGAAATAAGCCAGGAACAGTTAAACACTGCATGTTCTCACTTACACGTGGAAGCTAAGACAAGCTGATTTTATAGACGTAAAAATAGAGCAGAAGATGCTAGAGACTGGGAAGCGTAGAGGGAAGGGAAAGGTAAGAAAAGGTATGTTAAATAACACAAAGCTACAGCTAGATAGGAGGAATCATTTCTAGTGTTGGATAGCTGTAGGATGTCTATTGTTAACAATAATGTATTAGGCAGTTTCAAATAGCTATAAGGAGGATATTGAATGTTCACGAGGCAAATAAATAATAGATGTTTGAAATTATAGATATGCTATTACCCCATCTGATCACTATGCATTATATGCACTGAAACATCATCATGTACCCCATGGGGTACATGTACCCCATGTACAGTTTCTATTTGTCCATTAAAAAAACTTGCACCAAGAGCCACTAGATAAACAGAATTGTGTGGCAACATTATGCAGACCACACTGTTGAGAGTAAACACTATTGGATATGATATCATGTTCCATCAGTCTGCTTCAGATCATCAGATGAGAGGGCCATGAGCTTCTTCTGTTCTCATAATTATGTAGATTTATTGTTTTGAAACAAAATCAAGTTCTCTTTAAAATAAGCAAGGATATTGGGACAACCAACTATTCTCAGAGAAGGAGTGTTTTTAATTTTTTCAGGAATCTTAGGAAAATCAAATATCAAATAATAATATACAGGAATGTAGAGTTCAATGACCAAAAGGAAATCTCTTGACTACATGAATAGTTTCATAATAGCACAGCATTGGTTTAATATCAAAAACTTTTATTTGGAAAGAAACTTACATTTGGATTTAAAAAACAGTGATTCAAGTAAAATTTATCAAATTAGCAATCCACTGTGATTTTCCCACCTTTTAAAGATTCAGTGATTTTTTAAAAAAAGTGTAGCTTTGTGTTAAGAATGATTAGAGTGTAAAAAGAGTGTGCCATATCTCACAGAGCAGTATGGAGTGAGATAATAAAAGGCATCGTAATTGCCAAACCAAGCCAGCCTGTTCAAAATAAGAACATTATGAAGCACTCAGTTGTGGACTGGTCTTAAGTGGCCTTCAAACAATCCCATGAGAAGGTCTGAGGACTGAATGCTTCAATTCAGTTCTCTACCTTGTTCAGTAATTTTATTGCCACTATTAAATTTTAATAACCAATAATTTGTGACATTTAATTTTAATTTTAATTATATATTTTTTCAGTTCTGGATATTTCAAACATTTAATTTTTAGCAGTAACAGAGAAAAATAATACAGAGGCACTAGAAACCTAATTGATTTCGAAACTTGAGCAATTGCTAAGAAATGGTCACATGATAAAATAAAATGCTTTGTATTGCCAGCTTTTATTTAGGAATGAGAACTTCTTAATTATGAGTCTTTGGCCAATATCCAAAGTCAAATGGTAAAGACATATGAAAGACGGCTGGTAATTAATCATGTCTCACCGGCGTGCCAGGAAAGTAAACTCACCAGGAGCCTCTCTCAGTGCCTTATCAAGTTACTAAAACTTGACTTGCTTTCTTGGATTAGTAAAGTGATACACTGTTGATTCGGGAAATTTGTAACTTAAGATGATTTCTCTGCATAGTATTCAGCAAACCATAAGACTGCTTTTTGATAATTTTGAGTTTCATCAAAATACAGATTATTATCCTGCATGAGTCCACTGTAATCTTAGCACAGAGTCTGCAAAGCGGTGGCTCCAGGGTCTGGTTTCTCAGAAATGTGGGGCATTCAGGATCACCTAACAGACGAACAAGTTCTTGATGACTCCATCTGCGTCAACAAGCGGTTTATGACTTCTCCTTTAAAACGGAAACAAACAAGAATGTAGTTCTGAAAAGTAAACATGGTTTTTTTTTTTTTTCCCTTAGGCTTGTATAATTTCCTGTTCTGTAACAGATATCTTTTAGGTCCCAGGGAATTATTGTGTACCTTGGGAATCCGAGAGAAGACCATGTACCTGGCCAAGACTGTTGATCAACCAAGTGGGATGCTTATTTCCTCTCTTTAGTTAGAAGTTTCAGGATCAAAGTGAGCCTTTGGGTTATTTGTCATTTTCCCTCTAAATATTCTTGTCACACACACACAATTTGTATAGTGGCAGGGAATTGTTATGAAGATTTAATAAGTTAAACAAGCAAAGTGGCTAACATAGCATCTGTTACACAGTAAGCGTTTTATAAATGTTACCTATTATTGTTAATATTGTTTTCTTCTTTGTTGTTTTTTTCTTCAAGTAATTTTAAGTCTCCTTCAGTTCTGTTCATTTTATTTTTCTCCAAAACAAGTTCCCATCATTCCTCCATTTTTCTCATGCTTGTTTTCTGTCAAGCTGTGGGGCTCTGTACAGCATGAAACAAGAATAAAATTCTATTACTGATTTTTCATTTAATAGTATACATTTACCAATTAAGAGCTTTATGCAAATTATCCTATTAAACCTTTTCAACAACCTGTGGATATGGATAATGTTAATTCTTGTCCATCATACAATTGGGGAAATTGAGGCTTAAAGAGGTGAAGTCATCTTTCAAGTGCTACGTAGATGCTAAGTGAGAAAGAAGAAATTCAAACTCAGGACTCTTGATTGCAGGCCCCCAGCTCTTATCATGGACACTATACAAACAGAAATACTTTGTATTACTCTATGTTAGTGGCTCTCTTATTTTGCTGTGCATCAGGATACCCCGGAAGGATGGCTAACGTACATATTGACAGGCTCAGCACCTGCTGTGTCTAAGCCAGGATATCTAGGGGCATTTCTAGCAAGTTCCAGGTGACGCTGATGCTGCTGGTTTAGGGACAACCCTTTGAGAAGTACGGCTTTGTATTATGGCTGTATTTGAACATTTGAAGAAAAATTAGTGGGATAAAAGTGATTTGGGACAATAGTCTCATTCTCTTGCTATGATTAATACATATGACACAAACATTTTCTTTGGTAACTTTAAGAAAATTAGATATAAAAGGAACTCATTTTTTTCTTCATAATGGACCCAAAGGCAGGCCATGCAGGGGTTGGCATGGTGCCTTCAGTGTCAGAGATCAGATTCTGCTGCATAAAATCTTATTGTTCTTTACCCAGTATCTTGTTGCTCCACCATCTTCAGCATGCTGCTTCCACTATATGGTTTAAGATGGCTGCTGGAGCACCAGACATCACATCTGCATTCTAACCAACAGGAAGGAGAAAGAACTGAAGAAGGGCACCCTTCTTCATTTTAAATTTATTTTATTTTTATTTTTGTTTAAAATACCCACATATAGACGTAAAATTTATGATCTTTACCACTTTTTAATGTACAGTTCAGTAGCGTGACATATAGTCACATCATGCTGCAATGTCCCTCCATCTTTTTTTGGAAAATTTTGGGAAATTATTACTAAAAAATGTACTGAGATATAGTTTTAAGGCCGTTGTACCAATGACACCATGTGAATACATTCTGTTCATTCACCTGTAAAGCTCCTCAGCTTTTGGGCTTTTTTCTCCTTATTGGCTGCTTCTAAATAAATTTTATGAATTCCCAATTAAATGGCTTTTGGGAAATGCCAGGTCATCATTGTAATAAACGATGGTTTAAGGGGAAAACAACTCTCTTAAAGCTCAACCTACTTAGACAATTGTTGTGTTTTTGGGAACATTCAATATTTCTCATTCAAATTTCTTCAAATTTTCTCCCAAATGAATTTTTAAAAATTACATAGCCTTGAACTCTAGTACCAAAAACAACAGCATTAAAATCTTTTGCTTTAGCAGTGGATCCTTATATCAAAATATTTTACGTAAAACCATCGAATACATAAAATGTTGCAGAAACAGTACTGCTGAGGTCAAAGTGGGAACATGGAGGGGCAGAGATCTAGAATGCCATCATTTTGGCCTCTCCTTTAGGTGAAGAACCCTAGAGTGTAAAGCAGGTTGCTGCCTTCTAATAACAGCAAAAATGTCCTAATCTCTGAGCTTCTTAAATACTTGTATGACATCACTGATAGGGACTAATTTAAAACATTTAATTATTCCCCAATTCACACGTCTTGACTTATTTTTGATAATGGACAGCAAATGGGTGTCCTAGGATTCTACACAAATAAGCCAGTGTAATTTGATGGAATCAACACTGGTTTGGATGTTAAGAGATTTTCAGCTAACACTGGCTCTTCTGACAACTGGCTTTGTTACTCGAGGAAGTCAGTTAATCTCTCATTTGTAGAATGAGGAGGCTAAACTAACTGGTCTCTTAGGAGTTGTTCCTTTAAGCCCTAACCTTCTGTGGTTCTCCTTAATGCCTGGATATAATGACCTTACTACTGATGGAAAGATTGTCTTGGGAAATGTTGGCCAAAACTAAACCTTCTCCCCGTACATCTGTTCTAATTTCCTTTTGCTGGGCAGATAGAGACCCTGGCTGAGTTCCAGTTCAGGTAATTACGTTCTGCCCACCTTGATTTTCCTTGCATTGTCAATTGGCTACAGTATTCTTGATTTCTCTTGACTAACATGTCTCCTGACAATGTTGCCTGAAGCTGTGGCTTCATTTCGGAAATTTCTGTGTGTTTTAGAAAATGTAACGCTGTCATCACAATGAGTCATAGACATGTCAGCCTTTTTAGGTGTTCTGACGGGGTTAGCTCAAAAATACAGGGCAAGCTTTCATGTTGGTCTACTTTTAGGAGTAACATCTTTCAGATTTACCTAAAATAGTGGCTAATATTTGTAAACTTTCTAATAGAAAACTGCACTCATACTAATGGCTAATAATATTAATGGCTTACTGTGTGTATCGCAGGCTCCCCAAAGTGTTTTCCATGTATCCACCGATTTACTATGTCACTCCCATTTTGCAGATGAGGAAACTGAAGAATGAATGGACCAGAGTTCATGTAGTTCTAAGCTTCTCATGGGAGACTAGACAGATTAGTTATGATGCATCCACAGAATGGGCCATTAAAAAAAGTGAGGTAATCTGTATTCAGCAGATGTGACAAACTCCCCAAGATATGTGGTTTTTGTGTGTGTGTGTGTGTGTGTGTGTATGTATATATATATATATATATATGCCTCCAAGATGCATAACTAAGTGAGAAGGGAAGGATATAGCATACTGTGTCTGTTTTGCTATTTTCTTAATGTTGGTTATGAAAGGCTGTGCATATTTTACTGGTATATGTATGCATTTCCTTTTTTTTTTTTTTTTTTGAGACAGAGTCTCACTCTGTTGCCCAGACTGGAGTTTAGTGGTATGATCTTGGCTCACTGCAACTGCCATCCTCCGGGTTCAAATGATTCTCGTGCCTCAGCCTCCTGAGTAGCTGGGACTACAAGCATGCAATCCACACCTGACTACTTTTTTTTTTTTGGTAGAGATGGGGTTTCACCATGTTGGCCAGGCTGGTTTCGAACTCCTGACTGCAGGTGATACACTCGCCTCAGTCTCCCAAAGTGCTGGGATTACAGGTGTGGGCCATCACACCCTGCCCACACACATTTCTTTTTCTGGTCTGGAAGACTCAACACAATGTTAATAGTAGTTACCTTTGGGGTAAAGTTTTGTTTTATTTAAAATTATTTTTACCCTCCATAATATTTGAGTCTTCTTTACCACGTGTATGGTATATTACTTACATTTTTAAAGAAAAATTATCAACAAGGGTTACCTGGATAGTGGAATGATGAATGATCTTTGCTTTCTTCTATGTTTCTGTTTCAAAAATATAATAAATGTTATTTATTTTGTGGAAGATTTCTATCAATAAAGGGGAATCAGAGAATGTCCAGGCTAATGGTAGGAGAGTTATTTTTCGGGCTTTCTGGCTGGCTGGTGCTGGCTAGGGTCAGTCTGGGCCGGTTGCTGTTGGAGGGGCAGATCCCTGAGGTTCTCAGACTCACACACAGAGGAAGAGCTTGGAGCAGACTTTGACCTTTTCTGCCTGTTTCATCAAAACAGAAACCACAAGCTTTATCACAGTTTTAAAACGCCTTTTCTTTCTTCTTTGGGATTAAAAATAAATTTTTCTTCAAAGAAAGCATATTGAGACTTCTAAGTCAAGTTCACAATTAAAAAAAAATTCTTGAGAGATGTGTGTTGTGTCTTAACATGGGTTCCCTTTGTATTTGCACCCCCAGTGGATTCTTTCGGCATGAGGGATATGGGAGCGGGACCCTGGACTTTTTCTTAGACAACCCAACCTCTTTGGTCCAAAACTATCTCAAGATTCTGCTACCAACATGTTAGAAGCAAAGACCCAGAAAACAACCCGGTCACTTCATGGGAATTGCCAACTTTAAATGTGAGTACACACACAGCAGTTGGTTATCTCTTTGGGGGTTAAGTTACCCCATTTAGTGTCGGCTTGTGCAGACAATGGGGCAGAGGCCAGGGACACCAGAGTAATCCTTTTACCTGTGTGATCTGCAGTGACATTGGAATGAAGGGGCACTTTCAGAGGGTATCAGTTTCCTGGGTAAGTTCTGCAAACAAGCCTGCAGAGCCTCAGCTTCCTCATTGTGTGTCCACTGTAGGCCTAAGGAAGCCAGCCTGCTTGTCAGTCCCACAAACAGATGAAAGACTTACTTGGGTCCGGTGGAATTCCATTGTCGTGGTGTTTACTCACAGTCGCCCAGCGCCTCCCCCGAAATGTGGGCTGCAACAAGCACCACATCCTGAAAGCATAAACAGCGATTAAAACTTATTATAAAAAGAGTTGGAAGGGCAGACAGGGTTTTCTGTCTCTCTTGGTGAATAAACTCAACTCCTACATGCCAACACCTTGCGGTTACCCAATACTCTATGTCTTGTCACTTTTCTTTCAAAGAAGCCACACCTTCCATTTCTCACTGCAAGGAGCTATGGTGACAGACATGTAAGAATTTCATTTTCTTTTTAAAGAAACTTATATTACAGCTGGGCTGCCATGAGAAAGGTGACATGGAAGAGCAGACGAGAAGGAGCAGAAAGGTGTGTGCAAATTCTTTTGTGTACATCAGCCTTAAGAGCAGGGACTTCTGAGCCTAGTCAGAGGCTGAAGTCAGTCCTAGGGATAAGATACCCCCATGTCTCTACTCTGGGGACAGTAGCTCTACTGTTGAGACTAGCTTCTCGCTTTCACCCACATTCTCAGGCCAATGGAAACTTCCAGGAATCCAGGTCGTACATTCACATTCAACCAATGTGTGTTTACACACCACTTACAATCTCAAATTCTGGGACGCTGGAGAAGGGACAGGGACACTCGCCCACAGCTCTGCAGGCCAGAGGTGATCCCACTCTGGGACTTTCTGTCCCTCTCTCCAGCTGAGCAAATCTAATGATGATGGCCCTCTCTCATAGACCTTTTAAATGCAGCATGAAGTCCAAACCGCTTAGCAGGATTCTGCTTCCCACCTTCACTTCCAACCTCCTGGATGCCCTCTCACTCTCTGTTCTGGTCATGAAATAGAAAATACAATCCTGCATCCGGTCTTTACCTGGGCAGGGCCCCTGTCCTGGAATGCCTTCCTTTTCCTGCTTTATCTAACTCACCTCTGTTCAGTGAAGACCCAACTCAAATGCCATCTTGTCTAGGAAACCTTGCTTCAACCCTCTAGGAAATATTAATTGCTTCTCTTTTTAGAGCAGATTGTCAGTGATATTATTTGTTTGTGTTATCATCTCCCCAAAAAGCTTCTTGAGGGTTTTAAGTAAACATTTTACTTATTTCCATATGTTCAGTTCCTAGCAATATACTTGATAATCATATGTGTTTGCTGAAATTTGTATGAGATCATCAATATTTCTCATGTCAAGAATAGAGAAAAGAGAACAACATATAATATCTTCAATGCTAGGTTCTCTTGAAACAGATTTTTTCTTTGCTACTTTTTTTTTCAAGACAAAGTCTTGCTTTGTCACCCAGGCTGGAGTGCAGTGGCATGATCACAGTTCACTACAGCCTCAACCTACTGGGCTCAGGTGATCCTCCCCTCAGCCTCCTGGGTAGCTGGGACTACAGGCACATGCCACTATGCTCAGCTAATTTTTTTGTAGAGACAGGCTTTTACCATGTTGCCCAGGCTAGTCTTGAACTGGGCTCAAGTGATCCACCTGCCTTGGACTCCCAAAGTGCAGGGATTACAGCATAAGTTACCGGGTCTGGCCTCTTTGCTACACTTTGCCTGAGTCTTTTGCAGGCATTCCTTGTGGTTGTTGGCAGACGTCATATCTTGTCACTGGCAGGTAAGCCTTGGAAAGCTCCTGTGAAGACCATCCTACTGGTATCAATTTACTCTTTTAAAAATTATTATTATTGATTTTAGAAACAGAATCTTACTCTGTCATCTAGGGTGGAGTGTAGTGGTATGATCATAACTCACTGTAGTCTCAAACTCCTTGATTCAAGTGATCCTTCTGCCTCAGACTCCTGAAGTGCAGGTATTACAGGCATGAGCCACCATGCCTGGCCTCAGTTTACTTAAAAAATGTTTAACAGTTTTGAAAAAACTTTACATAAAAATGGAAATAGCTGTATTATTTACTTCTGATTTATAATGTATACATATTGGTTATGAAAAATTCAAATGACAAAAAAGGAAAAGATAAAATGAAAAACCTAAAAGCAAAATTTACCCTAAATGCAACCACACAGATAACACAGTTATCCTGTGGTAAATACCCTTCTAGATATATCTCACGCATATGCATACACACAAACACATAAACATGCTCAGTTTCATATATTCACCTATTCTGAAAACACCTTACATATTACATAAGTGAATCACATTATACCTATTCTTTGTCTCTCAATGTATTGGACGCCTTCATAACAATACACAATACTTGGCATCATCCATTCTAACAGGTGTAGGGTATTCCACCGAATAAATGCTCCCAGTGTGTTGCAAATGCCTGCTGATGGATCTAGATGCTATTCCTAGATTTTCAGTACTATCAACCCTTGCTGTGATTGCCATTCTTTTTCAGTGATGTCACATCCCATGGGGGTTTCAGGAAAGACAATATGTACAGGAAAGTTTTTGAGAAGTCAAAATCAACATGCAAAATTAGTTTGGTGCCACTTTGGAGAAAGACCTGGCCTCCCCAATCCATCTAGCACAGCCAGTCTTTTCTCCTGTATTGGATAAGGCAGTTATTTCCTGAAACAAGCACTTGTTGAAATAGCTGGCTTGTATTTTGGGGCCATGTGCTGTGTGAAAGGTAAACAATACATTTACCTTTAAACCCAAGGGCCAAGCCCAATACAGTGAGATATATTATTCATTTGAGGCCTTTCTAGATAACAAGAGACCAGAGAAGGGAGAAGCCCAACCCTGTCCCCCTCCTGACATGTACCTACTGTGTGAAGGAGCTGGCCTCGGGGACAGAATCATCAGGGAATTAAAAGTTCTTTCTCTCTCTTTCTTACTTACAGAAACCATAGAGTCCCTTTTGGGAATGCTAAATGTGTGTTCTTTTTCTCTGAGTAACTTAGGAGTTGTTTGTACATTAGGATGATTAAATCTTTGTTATACGCATTGCAAATATTTCTCTGGTAGTTCATCTTAACTTTATTTATGGTGTTGTCAAATAGTGTGAAAGTTTTTGGCTCTTATATGGAAAAGCACAGTTTCCTCCCTATATATCTAAACTCATTTTCTAAGAGTTGTTAGATTTTAGTTTGAGTGTTTTCTTCAGCTTCTGGAATTAAGATATGAGAAAGTTTATGTCAAGTATTTTTGACTAATTTATTTAATATTTTAATGCCCTTAAACAGTATTGAGAGGTGAGACATTTAAGAGGTGATTAGGTCAAAAGGGTTAGTTATCAGAGGAAGAAGTTCCAGATAAAAGAATTGAGTTCAGCACCTACCCTCTCTGTCTCATGCACCGGTTCTTCCTCACTATGTGATGCCATTGTCAATTAGTGATGATCATCCTGCCTTAAAACATTTGGAAGTAAGCAGAGATTCTGTGATCAAATTCTGAAGACTAAATTAGTTTAGTTACCCCTCATTTTAGCAAAACTCTCACATTTTGCAGGTAGCAACAGAAATTAGAGGCTAAGAATTAAAATTTAAAGAATTATAGCAACTTAAAAAGGAATCATAACAATTTTATTTAAATATCATGTTATTTTCCTTAAAAAGGTTATGCATAAGCACTTTGTAAATTCTAAGGTCTTAATCAAAATTTTGATTTTATTACTATTATTGTGCTACGTGAGAAAGAGAGGTAAAATACTGAGCCCATGAAAAAATAGGATATTCTTTAACATAATTTAATGCACAGAACACTTGTTCAGACTCAGATCTGTTACATTCTTATCCAGAGTAACTCATATCATTGTTGGGACCAGAGCTACAGTCCATAATTCACTCGAGCCTTCCTCAGGGTCCAGAGTTCTGAGATAATTTCATTATCACCAGCTCCCAAGCAAAACAAGCTTCAGGGGGACATAATGTGGCCTTTCCCAAGGGCTTTCAATCCGTTCTTGAGCTCCACCTTTCAGCATGAGTTGCCTGTTCTCTGTAGAATGAGAAGAAAAACCATCCTGTCACAAAGTGCATGAGACAGTGTATGAGACCGTTCAAACTGTCCAGATAACTCAACTTAAAAAAATCAAGGTCATGAGATCCCATCCTCGTGTTCCTTTGCTATTCATCATTTCCATGTGAGTATCAGCTGGAAGTGACGCTGCACACACTGCACACCTACGCCACAGGGATGGGATTCCCTGTGTTCACACACAGCTGGCAGAGTTTCCTCACTGGCAGGGGCTGGGAGGGCAGAGAGCCCTCACTCTCCCTCTTCCTGCCTCTCCTCCTCACTCTCTTCCTACCCCAAATACCATCATAGTACATCGTAGTAGATACAACAGTGACAAAGAACTCACTTCAAAAGTCACACAAGGCATTGCTTCGTCCCCACCATGTTCGGGACAATTCACTGATGCTCTGTGTGCTTGGACATTTTATTTTCTCTCAGAGGTGACGAGTTCTGACAGTGAAGGAAGTGTGACTGGTTGATTTTTGTCAAACTCCAACAATAGAGGGAAAAAGACGAAATTTTCCAGAGAACAGGAAATGGCTCTAGATGCACTTAAAAAATGTAGTTTTGGTCTGACCTGAAGGGCATGAGTGTTTTTTAAGAGATTATAATCTCTACTTAATTTTTGTGCTATTTTGTAATATGATCCAAAATACATGCTGTATGGGGATGGATGTATTTTGGCCCCATGGTTAGCTCAGACACAACAGAACAAAACCTGCCACTCTGCCTCCTGGTTCCCTCCTGTTGATGGCATGCAGTTGTCTGGCTTCTGTCTGTTGTGGCACACCTGGGCTCCTTCCTGTTCCCTGGTGGTTGGCCTCTAAACCCTATGGGATCCTAGGCCACTCTCTGCACAAGCTCTGCACTGGGGCGCCCCCCTCAGGACCCCACTGTGGGTTACACTGCCCAACACCTTGGTATCTTTCATCTGGACTGTCATAACAGCCTCTGGATCTCTATGCTTTATTCCTAATATCCATCTGTCTTGGTCTATTTTGTATTGTTATAGCAGAATACCACAGACAGGGTAATTTATTAAAAAAGGAGATTTATTTGGCCCATGGTTCTGGAGGCTGCATCTGGTGAAAGTTCTCGCTGCCTCATATCGTGGGGGAAGACATTCTGTGGTAAGGAAGCACACATGCATGAGTCAGAGTGGGTGGGGGGCCTGAGCTCATCCTTCTATCAGGAACCTACTCCTCTGATAACTAACCCTCATGACCTAATCACCTCTTGAATGCCCCACCTCTCAGTACTGTTACAATAGCAATTAAATTTCAACACGAATTTGGAGGGGTCATTCAAACCATAGCACTAACCTTTCACACTCTTGCTGGACGAAAGTCCTGAAATCAGAGCTCTGATGACATCTTTCCTGAGCTCAAAAATGCTCCATGGCTTTACAAATTCTGACTGTAATGTCCCTGGCCTGGAAGTCAAGTCCTCACATATCTTACTTCAACCCAGTATTTCAGGCAGGACACCTGACAACGGTTCCCTTGCTCCTGTCCACGTGAGCTCCCAGGCCAGGCGCATGCCTCTCTGTTTGGCCCAATGCATCTCCTCTCCTCCTCTCCAACTGTTTCTGCCATTTGAGATGCTCCCCTTCCCACCGCTGCATTAACTCAAAGCCACACTTCATGATCCAGAAGAGATGCCACCTCCCCTGCAAAGCTGGCCCTGACTTTCCAGGCAGAAATGATGTGTTCCCACATGACATTCATTGTTTTACAGTGAATTAAAGTTATTATTTTTAGTTGTAAAAATAAATTTTTTAAAACTACAAGTGTAAAATACATTTGTGTTGCAAAAGTCCAGATAATACAGAAAATTAAAGTTAAAAGAGAGCTGGGGGAATGGGAAGCTTTCATTCCCTCAGCTCTCTTTTAACTTTAATTCTTGGAGCTATTACTCAGAGTGTGGTGTGTGTATTCTCAACTTTTCAAAAAATGTAAATCCAGGGGCAAACACATAGTTAGATGTGTTTAAAAGAAATATTGGGGCTGGCATGGTGGCTTACCTCTGTAATCCCAGCACTTTTGGAGACTGAGGCAGGGAGTCACTTGAGCCCTGGAGTTTCAGACCAGCCTGGACAATGTGGCGAATCTCTGTCTCTAAAAATGAATTAATAAAAATAAAAAATTGGACCATCCCATAATATTTTTCTGCAATTTTTGATTCAAAATATCAAGAACATTTTTCTCTATCAGTATATAAAAATATACTCTGCTATTTTTGACAGTATAATACTCTATAGAATATAGGTGTCATAATTTTCTGTTTTTCTATAAATTAATATTTTATGTATTTCCCGCTGTTCTGCTATTAGAAATAGTTGTCCAGTAAGCATTCTTGTACATTTATCTTTGTGAATTTGAAGATCAATATTTCTGTCACTTATGTAGTGGCACCCTTGTTAGTGGCACCATCCTGTTAAATGAAAAACCTGCAGAGCTTGGACACTCCAACATGTATCTACTTTGCCAAAACTGTCACTTCTCCCTGATGTGCTTGCTTGCTGCTCGTTGGCTCTTCTCTGTCTTCATTGTTGCCCTTAAGTCTCATAAAGGCCTCTCTGTCTTAGTTTAGGTTTCCCCAGAACCAGATTTGAGATAGGGTTTTGAATGCAAGCAGCTTATTCAGTAGGTGGCCTCAAGATGCACAGGTAGGGGAATGGAGGGTGGGACAGAACAGGGAAGGCAGGGAGCACCCTGTGCTCTAATGAGCAGGTGATCACTGTGGGCACTTGACACACAGTCCCATGGATACTGGGTACCACATGCTGCAGAGGAGTCTCAACTGAGGGGCAAGGAAGATGAGGGTATTTATTATCCAGTTCCCATCTGTCATCAATTGAGGGTGCTCATGGAAGTGTAAGTCCCTGGAACAGTGTACCCTAGAACTCCATGGCCAGAGAAAGCCCTCAGACAAAGGGTCACATGAACTTTCAGCCAGAATCAGGCTGCATGTTCAGGACTGGTGGGTGCTCGGGGGACCAAGGGGACCACCAAGGACATCTGCTGTGGCCTATTTCCAGCAACTATCAAAATCAGAGATTCCTAGACAAAGAACAGACCACAGAGGTAAGTCATCAAGTCAAGATCCCATAAAAGATGCTAGTTCATATCTAGAAAAATGTCTTCCAGAGAGATCACCTGGATGAAGAAATAATAATAATGATAATAATAATTTGTAATAATGTAACGATAACACCAGAATAAATAAAATAAATACTTTTGTAGTCTATAAAGCTTTTTCATATATACTGTTTTAAAAATTGAATTTCACAAGAGCCCTATAAGGTACAAATCCTACATTATTCCCATTTTCCAGATGAGGACATCGAGGCACGGAAAATTAACTAATAAGTGTCAGAGTCAGAACTGGTTACCAGTTCTTGTGAGTACAAGACTGGTGTTCTAGAGTTAAAGGATGATTAGAATTTTTCTACCCACGTTGGGGTCAGCTTGCAGTTCAAATGTTCTTTTTTCCACTCATGGTAATAGAGCCAAACCAGGAACAGGACTTTCAATTCTAAGATCAGCCCAATTTTTTTATTTCTAGATGGCTTTGAGAAGTGCTTTTACAAAATGAGAAAATGGAATATAGTACATTACAGAACAGCCAGATACATTCTCTCTTATTGATTTGGTTTCGTATATTTCCAAAATCAGCCCCAGTGTTAAAACAAGCCAGAAGATGATGTCCTTTAGCTAAGAAACTGGTATAATTAGAAATACAGAGGTGTAAAAATTAAGATTAATAATATAAAAAACAAGAGGCATGCACATTCTGAAAGTTCTATCTTAAATATTTGACATCAAATTTTTACAATGAAATGTGGAGTATTTAAAAAAAGAACAAATTGTATATTGTCACACTGTGATGGCTGATATCTATATCCTTGATAGAAAGATACAAAAATCTTTATATCTATCCAGAGATTTTTAGCAGAAAGGAAAGATCTCCGGGAGCATAGGTAGAGAGGCTCCACTGGACTAGAAGGAGGGGTGTGGATGGTGTGGTAAGGAGGCTATGGCCCTATTGAGCATGAATTAAGGTTAGTTTGCATGCTGTTTAAAATCTCAGTCCTCCGAGTTGCTTCCCCAGAATTCAGGGTTCTCTTCCTGTAAGTTTCTATGTTTTTCAGAAGTTCTTTCTCCCTGCAATTTCTATTAAGAAGTCCAAGTATTCCAGTGATGATTTTAAGCTCTATAATTTTCATTATTCCTGATACTATTTTTCCATTTTATTCAATCCATGTTAATCCAATTTGGGAATTTAGCATGGAACTATCTTAGCCCTTATTGTCTGGGAAGCTCATATCAGACTATAAATAGCCCACTCAGTCAAGGACTTATATCTTTGAACATGTATAAACATCTCCTAAATGCAAAGTACAATTTCAACTTTAGTAAACATCAGGGTCACTGGGAGAGCTGACTAAGACACGGATAGTGGATGTCACCTCAGGGATTCTAATTAGTAGTTCTGGGCTGAAATCCAAGAATTTGTATATCTAACAACTTCCTGGCAGATAACTAATGCTACTAGCCTGCAGAAAACACTTTGGGTACCACTGGTGTTGGGGCACAGATTATATTGAGACCTCCCATTTGATAAAAGGGGGCTACTCTTTAGCACTAAAGAAATTTTCATTACTGGCCATAACACAGATTAAGTTCAGGAGATGGTGGAGGAAGCAGGAGTCTGTCCAGCAGATGCATGCCCTTATATGGAGTGTCAGTGGTCACTGCAATTTTCAATCACTTCTAGGGAAAAATACATTGTTATTAATAATTTATGCCTTGAAATTCTGTCCACATATTCTGTTTAGTGATTTTGATCCTTAGTACACACATTCCTCTGGACTAATATTCTCTTTTCTTTCTTTTTTTTTTTTTTTTGAGATGGAGTTTCGCTCTTGTTACCCAGGCTGGAGTGCAGTGGCGTGATCTCGGCTCACTGCAACCTCCGCCTCCTGGGTTCAAGCAATTCTCCTGCCTCCGCCTCCTGAGTAGCTGGAACTACAGGTGTGCTCCACCATGCCCAGCTAATTTCTGTATTTTCAGTAGAGACAGGATTTCACCATGTTGACCAGGATGGCCTCGATCTCTTGACCTTGTGATCCACCCGCCTCAGACTCCCAAAGTGCTGGGATTATAGGTGTGAGCCACCACGCCCAGCCGACTAATATTCATAAAGCAGGAGCCTGCTAGTAATGGAGAGATCACCACACTTCTCTGGTAATGCTCTGGATTCAACACTTGGTTATGTGTCTCCTTCCTTTTTTCTGCTGTGTGACCTCAAGCAAGTCACTTAACTCCTCTTAGCCTTAGTGTCCTCCCTGGTCAAGTGTTGACAAAATAATCTGTCCTGATCCATGCCCAGGCTGCAGCGATTGTCTAAGTAGAAATGAGCTGATACTCACTTTGCATACTGTGAAGCCCTCTCTAGGTGTAAGGAATTAACCGGGAGCAGCTTGTTCCTGAAGAAGAGATGGGGGTGCCGCTGCCTGAACCCAGGCTCAGCCCCACACACCCCCTGCCTGGAGGTTCGCCATATGGAGCCTCACCTTGTTCCCTTTCAAGATGAACTTGCATTCCCTGGAAAAAATTTCTCGGCCTTAAAGTCACAACTTCAAAAATGTAGGGGGACCACATTTAAGAGGTCTGGTGAATTTTTGGTGGATTTAATTTTTTAAACTGCACTTTTAAAACAAACCCAACTATACAGATGAAAGCCACGAATTAAAATATACATACAGAATAGAAAACATTAATATTTTCAAGTACGACGAATTGAATAATCATCATAAGGAAACAATAAAACATGAAGTGACTCAGACCAGATGATCACCGTTAGGCTCCATGGTGCCAGGACACGGGGTCTCTGCAGCAGGATCAGGGAGCCCAGGGTTGGCTTTCACTTTCCCACAATGCAGTGCAGTCCCTGCAGCACTCTGCCAGCAAGGTTCCCATCTGTTAATGAGACGAGCTTCAACCCTAATTGGCAGAGGCTTGCAGGGTGGGGCACCCACATTACATTTTCTCCTTGCCCACAATTCTTTGAATTTTAGTCTGGTTGTCAACTTGTTCTAGCATCTCTTTCCCCTAGCGTGGTATTTCTTACTGCATAAAAATAGCTACAGAACTGAGGTCTGAAATACCTGGAATATAGGGAGGGGGTGAGGATTGGAGGGGTTCATGGTGCTCTCCCAGACCTTGCTTATGAACCCACGTTCTCTCTTCTCAAACTGCGCCTCTGTCCCCAGCAGTTCTCAGTAGCTTCACTAACAGAAGCAGATTTTCCACATGTTAACCTGGAAGAATCTGCAAAGAGGCATGAGTGTAAATGGACTTAGAAGGAGTGGAATTCAAGAGTAATGCTTCTGTCATGATGTCCCCCTCACACCCCATGTCACTGACCATAGGCACCCAGAGTGCTGCAAGGTTCAGGACAGAAGCTCAACCCTCAGAAGCTGACTAGACATCTGTGGATTTGAAGGCAGGGATAATGTGGACACCATTGAGTCAGTTCTCCCTACAAATTGAATGGTGGAAACCTGCCTTTTATAGGGGCATCTTCCCATCTACTTATCTAGATGAGAACGCTCTCTAGAATAAGAGTGTGTAAGATTTTCTTTTACAAAACAAATTTTAAAAACTCTTTGTTCACAACTTTCTTCTCATAGTCAAAGCATAGCCATTGGAAGCACTGCAATGTTTATTTTCATACTTCTCTGATTTGCACTTTATTCACTGGGAAAGATATTGCCTTGGTTTGGGTTCCCTCAGAAACTGACCCTGAGATGAGGGTTTGGGAGGAAAAAGTATATTCCAGAGGAGCATGGCAGGCAGGGAGGGGAAGGCAGCCTGTACAGGGTGCATACTTGTGTCACCAAGTTGTGGGTGACTGGCACTCATTCCTCAGAGAGACCTTGGGAAATGGTATAAAATACATACCTCAGAGTTATCCCTGGAGGAGGATTGAGCAGGATGTCTATCTCGGTCGCTGCAGCTGCCATGCTGGAAGTGAGCTGGAGTGCACTAAGGTGAAAAAAAAATGGGGTGGAGAGGGCGAGGGAAAGGTCACCCATGGCATCAACTGCAGAAGTAAATGCTCCTGGTGCCTGCTTTCTAGTGAAAATACATATGCAGGTTTATGCTCAAGGAAAGACAGCAGCTCAGATTTTCATCCCCATCCAAATCATAAGTAAAAATCTTAGTCCCTCCATCTAACGTGTCAAAAAGCCTGCTCCTGCCCCTTACTTGGCTGTTGTTAACAAGCCCCTGCCCAGGGGATGGAGCCTCTGTTTCTCCTGCCTGCTTCAAAAACGTTGAGGCTGCCAGGCCAGAACCCAGACCCCAGCTTCACCCCATTTCAAGCTTTCAGCTTGATGCAGTCTGTAGACTTCCTCTGTGTGAGGGGATTACTGTTTGTTATCCAAAGAAAACCTGCTGAATTGGATTGATGGGTAGAAGCTGGTGTTTCTGCAAGACACCTGCATCATTTGCTTGTGAAAGTGTGTGGGGATGATGATGTTTCAGCACATAAAATGTCACTACGGTCACAGTGCACAGGGCAGCAGGGACCATAGAAACCCTCAGCCCAATGCCTTCATTTACAGATGAGGAGATGGAAAACCAAAGACCCAACAGGACTTGTGTAGTGGTTCCTGACTAGTTAGTTGTAGATCTGTGTTTAAAATTTAGCCCATCTTTCCCAGTGCTCAAACCACTTTGGACAGGTCATGTAAAACATGGTCTGATTCATGGCTGTGAGAAAGATAAAGCTGCCTATGGCCAGGGGGATGGTGTAATTTCCCAAATACCAAGCCCTTGGGTGGTGGAAAATGAGCATTTTTCATGGCAGAACTTCCAGGAGCTGGTGCAATGCCACATGGCATTACCAGAAGGCAGCGTTGGAGACAACGCAGCAATCCACTCATTCACTGCAAAACTGAATTGGCTGAACATAACACAGCAATTAAAAAACACAAACGATCTGGTACTCACAACAGTATGGATGTATCTATGGGTTATGTTGAGGAAAAGAAATCAGACATGAATCAGGATGTATTGTATAAAGCCCTCCTTCCATAGAAAGTTCAAGAACAAGCAACAGTAATCTATGGTGATAGACCTCAAAATGTGATTATTTCTGGGTGGAAGTTGGTGCAGACTAGCAAAGGCCAGATGAGAACCTAAGCAGGTGATGAAAACGTTTGCTATTTTGATCTGGGTGGGGATACGCAGGTGTTCATACAGACGGAAACTAGAAAGCTTGCATCTAAGACTGGACACTATGTTCCTTATGAGATCTCTCAGTTAAGAAGATGAAGAAAAAATCAAAGCAATACACATAACAGATTATAAGCTGAAAAGGAAATTGGAACAAAATCAGTAGTTTTTCTCATTCAGTCATTATTCCCTCAGCAACTGTCTGCAAAGCCTGTTGGTGCCAACCTGCACTCCCCCAGCACTCATCCCTTCTGCACACGTGGACCGTGCCCTGGGGTAGAGTGCACTCCACCCTCTGCTCTAAGCTGTGCAGGGCAAATTGCATGCCTGAGAGCTGTGCCCTGAAGAAGCAGCCTTCTGCTAATGATAGGATAGGACTGGAGGCTAAGTATCTCAGCCTCCTCATCCTCCAGTGGGACAACTGAGTGGCGTGTTCTGCACTGGCTCCTAGAGGACTGCACTCCAGCAGCTCACGCTGATAGCCTGGTCTCTCACTCACCCTGAGCAGGTTGCTTTTCCCCCCTGTTTCTCTCCCACTTACTTCTCCCCCTGCTCCTGGGATTACCTCCTATAGAAAATCCCCACCCTCATTTCCTCGTCCCAAGGTCTGCTCCTCAGGGAACCCAAGTGACTTTCCTCCCAGTCCTAAGAAAACCTAAGAAAGCCAAGTTTCTTGCTCTCATACACAGCATGTTGGGTTGAACAGGCAATTTGACAAATATTAAAAATGAAGTGGAACAAACGCTGAGGTCAGGGAGCACAGCCTGGTGGAAGGCACAGAGCCACAGGGGACCCTAACCTAGCCCAGGAGAGGTCCCAGACGCAGCGCTAGGAGTGACTGGGGCTCCCTTCCTTTTCTTCCTCTTCCTGAACTTCTAGCCCTCTCTATTTCCTTCCTTCTCTTTCTTTTTGAAATGAAAGAGACATTTATTTATTTAAGACATTTCCTTATGATCCCATAAATATCAATAAGTATTGTATTGAATTCACCACCCACGTTGGTTTATTGTGCTGTCTAATTTCATATCACGGGACTCAGACTCAGCTTTCAAAAGTGGCTCCGGATGTATGGGAACCATTTTCAGTATTTTCAGTATTGCTGCCCATCTGCATGACATATATTTTCTAGGAAAACCCAGCACATATTTCTCAGACTATGGGGGGAGATGCCTTTCAAGGTAGCTCAAATCTACTTACCAATCGGCAGCTGGCAGAAATGTGTACCAAGAGCTCTCATCTGGAAATGGGTGGCTGCTTCATGTTGGAGCTGTCATCCCTACTCCAGCAGCCTTTCTGGGGAAAAAATTCTTCAAAGCACACGCATGTGAGGCCAGACCGTTTTTCCTGTCTTCGATGCTCCTCACCAAAAAAGAATGAGACCTGGAGCTCTCTAATTTAGGATCCAGTTGAGCATCAGACAGAATGCAAGCTGTTGTTTGAACATTCCTCTCCGGATGGACTGCAGTATCACTTCAACAAAGATGTACGGATTTAAATATGGCGCCATACAATTCTTGTGCTAAACTAGCACACCTTCTGAGGAAATATTTTATAGAAATAGAACCACTCCTGTCAGCTGGCCACGTAAAATATTTTTTACCTTACTCTAGTTGGTATCAGTTAGTTTTATACAAATGTTATCCATTATATTATAAACCTAGAAAGTCATGTGAAAAATGGCAGAATACCTCCATATACATCCAAAGACCAAAGGACTCTGTTAAACAAAAAGGGAAAACTCGTGAGGTTTGTATATAAAGCTAAACTCAATTAACACTAAATTTTGTTTTTAAGATAGGGTCTCACACTGTCACCCAGGCTGGAGTGCAGTGGTGAGATCCAGCAACCTCTGCTTCCTGGCTCAAGTGAGCCTCCCACTGCAGTTTCTTGAGTAGCTAGGATCACAGGCACGTGCCCTGTGCCTGGTTAATTTTTGTGTTTGTTTAGAGAAGGGGTTTCACCCTGTTGCTCAGGCTTGTCTCGAACTCCTGGGCTCAAGTGATTCTCTTGCCTTGGTCTCCCTAAGTGCTGGGATTTCAGGCATGAGCCACTGCCCCTAGGCTAGACACTGGATTTTTAAAAGCAGTGGCTTTTTCACTTGTTTAGGAGAAAAAGATGATGTAAGAGAGAAACTTGAACAAATTTTTTATTTTTAACTACTTAACATTGATGAAAAATAAAGGACTGTTTAGTCTTCTATTGCTGCATAACACACTACTATAAACATAGAGGCTCAAAACAACTTCCATATATTAGCTCACAGATTTGTAGGTCAGACTTCTAGGTAAGGGGTGGCTGGGTTCTCTGCTTAGGTTCTCACAAGGCTGAAATCAAGAGGATGGCAGGTTTTGTTTCTCTCTGAAAACTCTGAGAAGAATCTTCTTCCAAGCTCATTCAGGTGTTGGCTAAATTCAATTCCTTGCAGTTACAGGGATTCCTAGTTCCTAGCTGGCTGTCAGCCAGGGGATCAGTCGGTTCTTAGATATCACCCACAGTTCTCACCACATGGATGTCTCTATCTTTAAGCCAACTATAGTCTTCCTCACACTGCAGCTCTTTCAAACTTCAAATACATTCTAATAAGAAAAACTCAATCCCTTTAAAGAGCTCATTTGATTAGGTCAGGCTCTTAGAGGATAATCTCCCTATCTTAAAATCAATTGATTTGGCACCTTAACCACATTTGCAAAATTCCTTCACAGCAGCACCTAGTTGGTGTTTGCTGAGTAACAAGGACAGTGTGTGTGAAAACACCAGAGGTTTTAATCTTGGGGCTATCTTAGAATTCTGCCTGTGACAGGATTATTTAGTAAATATTGATTTACTGTCTTCAGAGAAAATTTATAATCAATACAGGAGGCAGATATGCTGCTTTTCTTATTGATTACTTATAGGACCCAGCAGGCAACACAAAGTAGTTAAAGGGCCATGTATCAGACAAAATAGTGAAAGAGAAGGCCCAGTGGCTTCTTGTAACTAGTTATACTCAGCTACAGTTGATGGCTGTTCCATGACAATATACTCTTTGTATTGCCAAATCTTCTCATTTTTAAGAGAAGTATAAATTCTCTTGTGTGTTTTTTTTTTCTTTCTTTCTTGAAATAGGGTCTTATTATGTCACTCAGGCTGGAGTGCAGTGACCTCATCATGGCTGACTGCTGCCTCCATCTCCTGGGCTCAAGTGATCCTCCCACTTCAGTCTTCTGAGTTGCTGGGATGACAGGCAAGTACCACCATACCTAGGTAAATTTTAAACTTTCTTTCTTTCTTTTTTTTTTTTTGTGGGGCTGGAATCTCTCTATGTTGCCCAGGCTGGTCTTGAACTCCTTATCTCAAGGGATGCTCCCATCTTGGCCTCTGAAAGCACTAGGATTACAGATTTGCACCACTGTGCCCAGCCTTCTCTTCAGTTTTAAAAAGTTGTCAGAAGAATTCTGAAAGATGATAATGTAGGAAATGCCAGAAATTCCTCTCTCCACCTAGACAATAATTGCATTGGCAATGTCTGTCTGATGTGATGATTTTGGAATTCTGGAGTCTTTTGAAGACTTGCAACTTCTAGGGGAAGGCTTGGATGGTAAATTGTGGTTAATTTTGGTCATTTTCAGCTCCTAGCACAATTGCTGCTACCTATCCCTCACTTCTGGACGGTCCTGTCTTGAGCAGGCAGCATGCATGTGTTCCTGGAGAAGTTTGCATACAGCTTGTAGGAGGCAGAGTGGGTAAAGAGACCCTGTCCTCCAAATATCAGAAATTTGTACTCTGACTGCTGATGGCTGCTTCTGATTTCAGGGGTGCTGATGAGGAAGCAATCATTGTTGTTGGACGTTTCCACATTATTACAAGCCTGCTACCCCTGGATGAACTGAGTTCCAGGGTATTTAAAGAGCTGGCACCTTTTTTACTCCCTTCATTTTTCTATTTCTCCTCCTTTGAGAGCCGGATATCAAAGACAAGGACATTCAAAAGCAACCATATATATCAGGGAAATGAGAAAATCATCATACATGCTCAGGGAGAGGCACAGACTCAGAAAGCCAATCTTCAAGATTCTTCTTCAACCAAGAATCCTGTACTTCTTCAACCATAGAATCCTGTGTCTGAAAAAACTGTAATTCAAAAGTAAGTGAGAAATTAAGACACTCAGATAAACAAAAGCTGAGGGAATTCATTATCCTCAGACCTGTCCTGCAAGAGGTATCCAAGAGAATTCGGCAGGTTGAAATGAAAGGGAGACAGTAACTTAAAGCCACATGAAGAAATAAATATCTAAGTAAAAGTAGACAGATAGGCAATTATTAAAGCTAATATTACTGTAACAACAATCTCCATTTTTTGTTTTCCATATAATTTAAAAGACTAGTATATTAGAAATTATTAGACTAAAAGCTAAGATTATTGCTACTTTGGTTTGTAAATCTGCATTTTGTCTTCTACGTAATTTAAGAGACGAATGCACTAAAAATTTTTAGTTAATATTTTTGGACACACAACATATAAAGATGTAATTTTGTGATAACAGCTGAAGGGGTAGGGGTTGGAGCTGGGGATGAAGCAGAGTTTTTGTATGTTATTAAAGATAAGCTGATACAAATTCAAATTGTAGCATTATATCTTAAGAATATTATACAATTAACAAGGAACATTAAGGATCTCTTCAAGGAGAACTACAAACCACTGCTCAATGAAATAGAGGACACAAACAGATGGAGAAACATTCCATGCTCATGGTTAGGAAGAATCAATATCGTGAAAATGGCCATACTGCCCAAAGTAATTTACAGATTCAATGCTATCCCCATCAAGCTACCAATGACCTTCTTCACAGAACTGGAAAAAAACCACCTTAAACTTCATATGGAAACAAAAGAGAGCCCACATAGCCAAGTCAATTCTAAGCAAAAAGAACAAAGCGGGAGGCATCACACTGCCTGACTTCAAACTATACTATAAGGCTACAGTAATCAAAACAGCGTGGTACTGGTACCAAAACAGAGATATAGACCAGTGGAACAGAACAGAGGCCTTGGAGGCAACACCACACATCTACAACCATTTGATCTTTGACAAACCTGACAAAAACAAGCAATGGGGAAAGGAGTCCCTGTTTAATAAATGATATTGGGAAAACTGGCTAGCCATGTGCAGAAAACAGAAACTGGACCCCTTCCTGACACCTTACACTAAAATTAACTCCAGATGGATTAAAGACTTAAGCATAAGATCTAATACCATAAAAACCTTAGAAGAAAATCTAGGCAAAACCATTCAGGACATAGGCATAGGCAAGGACTTCACGACCAAAACACCAAAAGCATTGGCAACAAAAGCCAAAATAGACATATGGGACCTAATCAAACTCCACAGCTTCTGTATAGCAAAAGAAACAGTCATTAGAGTGAATCAGCAACCAACAGAATGGGAAAAATTTTTGCAATCTACCCATCTGACAAAGGGCTAATATCCAGAATCTACAAAGAACTAAAACAGATTTACAAGAAAAAAAACAAATAAGCCCATTCAAAAGTGGGCAAAGGATATGAACTGACACTTTACAAAACAAGACATACATGAGGCCAACAAACATATGAAAAAATGCTCATCATCACTGGTTATTGGGGAAATTCAAATCAAAACTACATTGAGATACCATCTCACGCCAGTTAGAATGGCGATCATTAAAAAATCTGGAGACAACAGATGCTGGAGAGGATGTGGAGAAGTAGGAACACTTTTACACTGTTGGTGGGAGTGTAAATTAGTTCAACCGTTGTGGAAGACAGTGTGGCAATTCTTCAAGGACCTAGAAATAGACATTCCATTTGAACCAGCAATCCCATTACTGGGTATATATCCAAAGGAGTATAAATTGTTCTACTATAAGGACACATGCATACGAATGTTCATTGCAGCACTGTTTACAATAGCAAAGACCTGGAACCAACCCAAATGCCCATCGATGACAGAGTGGACAGGGAAAATGTGGCACATATACACCATAGAATACTATGCAGCCATAAAAAAGGATGAGTTTGTGTCCTTTGTAGGGACATGGATGAACCTGGAAACTATCATTCTCAGCAAACTGACACAAGAACAGAAAATCAAACACTGCATGTTCTCACTCATAGGTAGGTGTTGAACAATGAGAACACATGGACACAGGGAGGGGAGCATCACACACTGGGGTCTGTGGGGGGAAATAGGGGAGGGACAGCAGGGAGTGGGGAGTTGGGGAGAGATATCATGGGGAATGCCAGATATAGGTGATGGGGAGGAAGGCAGCAAATCACACTGTCCTGTGTGTACTCGTGCAACAATCTTGCATGTTCTTCACATGTACCCCAAAACCTAAAATGATATTAAAATATATATATATATATATATATATATATATATATATATATATAATTGGTGTCACTGTGAATGCAGTCAGGATGATTGAAATGAAAGAAAATGAAAACAAAACAAAGCAAAAAGAATGTTAGATATTATCCTCCATGGAAATCTCAAAGAAAATAGCTAAAGAATATCCACAAAAGAAAATAAGAAATAAATATAAACATTTCACTACAAAAAACAACTAAACACAAAAGAAGACCGTAAAGCAGGAAATGAGGGACAAAAAAGCAAAAAGGCGTGTTGAAAACAAATAGCCAAATGAATGGCAGAAGTAATTGCCTTCTTATCTGTAATTATTTTAAATGTAAATGTAAATGGATTAAACTCTCCAATTAAAAGATGAGATTGGAAATTTGGTAGAATGGTTAAAGAAACCATGATTCAACTATACACTGTCCTTAAGAGACTCACTTTAGATCCAAAGACACAAATAGGTTAAAAGAATTTAAAAGCAAATAGTAACTAAAAGATTGCATAAGTGGCATACTAATATCTGACAAAATAGGATTTAAATCAAAGAAGATTACACTAGATAAGGAAGATCATTACATATTAATAATTAGTTTAATACAGCGAGAAGATATAACAGTTATAAACATTTAGGCACCTAATAACAGACCATCAAAATATATAAAGAAAAAAATTGACATAATTGAAGGAAAAGACAATTCTACAGTAATTGAGACATCAATACCCCAGTCTCCATAATAGATAGTACAGCCAGACAAAAGATCAATTAAAAAAAGACATGCAGCACAATAAACCAACTAGATTTAACATACCTATGCAGAACATGATTCCAAAACAGGAATGTGTACAGAATACACATTCCTCTCAAGTGAACAGGTAAAATTTTTCAGGGCAGACCACATGTAAGCAGGTCTCAATGGATTTAAAAAAGATAAATGTCAGACTAAGAATCTTTTCTGATCACAATGGGATAAATTTGGACATAAGCAAGAGGAGTTGGACATCAGTAACAAACACAGAAATTTGTGGAAATTAAACAGCATAGTCTTAAACAACCACTGGATCAAAGAAGAAATCACAAAGAACATCAGAAAATAGAGATGAATAAAAGTGAAAACCCAACATATCAAAATATATGAAATACACTGAATGCCATGCTATGGAGAAAATATATTGTTATAAATATTTACATTATAAGACAAGAAATATATCAAACAACCTAACTTTACAACTTAAAGAACTGGAAAAAGAAGAGTAAACTAAATCCAAAGAGAGTAGATGAAAGAAAGAGATTAGGGAAGAAATAAAAAAAAAAAAACAGAGAATGGAATAATAATAACAAAATTTTAACAAAACAGAAATTTGGTTATTTGAGAAAATCAACACAAATGACAAACATTTTGCTAGATGAACAAAAAAGAAGACTCAAATTACTAAAACTGGAAATGAAAGTGAGAATATTACTACCAATTCTATAGAAACAAAAGGATTATAACAAAGTAACATAAGCAATTGTACATGGACAAACAGGTTAACTCAAATGAAACAGACAATTTCTAGAAACACACAGTGTACCAAAACTAAACAACAAAGAAAATAAAAAAATTGAATAGACCTATAACTAGTAAGAAATCTCCTGACATAGAGAAGTCCTGGGCTCAATGGCTTTGCTGGTGAATTCTATGAAACACTAAAATTCAAATTAATACCAATCACCCAAAAGCTTTTTGAAAAATTGAAGAGGAATGAATGCTCCCTCATTTATTCTATGAAGCCATTGCCTTAATACTAAAGCCAGACAAAGACATTACAGAAAAAGATAACTATAGACCAATATTCCTTATAAACACTGATGTGAAAACTCGGAAGAAAATGCTAGCAAATTGCATCCAACGGTATTTTAAAAGGATTATTCTATATGACCAAATGAGACTTACTTCTGCAATGCAAGAATGATTCAACATATAAAAATAGTTTAGTGCAATACATCACATTAACAGTATGAAAGATAAAAATAACATAATCAATTCAATTGATGAATAGAAAGCATTTGACAAAATTCAGTATCTTTTCATTATAAAACCATTAATCAAATTAGGAATAAAAACAAATTACCTCAACATAATAAAAGCTATATATAAAAAACTTACTGTGAACATTATACTCAACTGGGAAAGACCTAAATCTTTTCCTCTAAAATTGATAAAATAAGACAAGGATATCTTTTTCACCACTTCTCTTCAACATTGTACTGGAAGTCCAAGCTAGAGCAATTAGGAAAGAAACAGAACTAAAGGCATTAAAATTAAAAAGGAAGAAGTAAGGTTATTTCTGTTTGCAGATGATAGGATTTTATGTGTCAAAACCACTAAAGATTCCACAAAACCCTTTTAGAGCTAATAAATGAATTCAGCAAAAATATCAGGATACAAAGTCAACATATAAAAGACATTTCTATACACTGACAAAAAACAATCAGGAAAGGAAATTAAGAAATCAAATCAACTCATAATAGTATCAAATATAATAAAATACTTAAGAATTAACATAACCAATGAGGTGAGAGACTTCTAAAAAAGATTGTTAAAATAAACCAAAGAACATATAAATAAAACTGAAGACCATGTTGTTAAGATGTTAATACCATGCAAAGTAATCTACAAATTTAATGCAATCTCTGCCAAAATCCCAATGATTTTTTTTGTAGCTATAGAAAAATCTGTCCTAAAATTTATGCAATCTCGAGGAAACCTGATAGCCAAAACAATCCTGAAAAAGAACAGAGCTGGAGGACACACATTTCCTGATTTCAAAACTTACTACAAAGAGACAGTAACCAGAACAGTATGCTACTGGCATAAAGACAGATATATAGACAATAGAAAATAATAAAAAGCTCACACATAAACCCTCACAAATATGGTCAATTGATTTTTGACAAGTGTGCCAAGACCATTTAGTGGGGAATACAGTCTTTTCAATAAATAGTGTTAGGAAAACTGGATATCCGCATGGAAAAGAATGAAGTTGGATCCTTACCTTATACTACATACAAAAATTAACTCAAAATGAATTCTTGACCTAAATGTCAGACCTAAAACTATAAAGCTTTTAGAAAAAACATAAAGGAAAAGCTTCACAACATTGGCTCTGGCAATAATTTCTTGGATATGACACTAAAGGCACAGGCAACAAAAGAAAAAATAGACAAATTGATCTTCATGGAAATGAAAAAATTTGTGCATCAAAATGAATTTGGTGTAAAGGTAATCTACAGAAGGAGAGAAAATATTTGTAAATAGTATATCTGATAAGGGATTAATATCCAAAATATGTAAAGTATGTCTACAATTTAACAAGAAAAACAATCTGATTCAAAAATGGGCAATGAATTTGAACAGAAATTTCTCCAAAGAAGATATAAAAATGGCCAGTAAGCACATAAAAAGATGCTCAACATTATTAATCATGAAGGAAATGCAAATTAAAAGTACAATGACATATCACCTCACACCCATTTGAATGGGCACTCTCAAAAAGAGAAAATAACAAGTGTTGGCAGGGATGTAGAGAAATTGCAGTTCTTGTCCATTGCTGGTAGGATTGAAGACTTAATATTGTTAAGATGTCAATACCACCCAAAGTGATCTACAGATTGAATGCAATCTCTACCAAAATCCCATTTTTTTATAGTTCTTTCCTTGTGGAAAGAGCTGTACCAGTATAGAATTTCCTCAAAAAATTAAAAATAGTATTACCATATGTGCCAGCAATTCCACTTCTGAGTACACATTAAAAAAAATTGAAGTCAGAATCTTGAAGAAATATTTCACTTCCATATTCACAACAGCGTTATTCACAATAGCCAAAATATGGAAGCAACCGAAGTATCCATCAATGAATAAATGGATAAGCAAAATGTAGTATATGTGTATATACAGTGGACTATTACTCTGCCTTAAAAAATGAGAAAATTCTTGACACAGGTGCAGTGACTCACTCCTGTAATCCTAGCACTTTGGGAGGCTGAGGTGGGTGGGTTGACTGAGCTCAGGAGTTCGAGACTGGCTTGGGCACCATGGTGAAATCCCATCTCTATTAAAATACCAAAAAATTAGTCAGACATGGTGGCCTGTGCCTGTAGTTCCATCTACTTGGGACACTGAGGCAGGAGAATTGCTTGAACCTGGGAGGCAGAGGTTACAGTGAGCTGAGAGTGCAGGGGCTGCACTCCAGCCTGAGTGACAGAGTGGGACTTCCTCTCAAGAAAAAAAAAAAAAACACCAAAATTCTGACATATGCTACAACATAGATGAATCTTGAGGACAATATGCTAAGTGAAACATGCCCATCACGAAAAGACAGATACTGTCTGACTTTACTTATATGAAGTACTAGGGTAGTTAAATAAGAGAAACAGAAAGAATGGTGTTTACTTGTGGTTGCACCACAGTATTAATGTACCTAATGCTACTGAATTGTACACTTAAAAATAGTTACGATAGTACATTTTATGCTATGTGTGTTTTACCACTATACAAAAATTGCAGAAAAAGTTGTCAGTGACTTCAGATTTTTTAGAATACTGGGTGAACCTAATAAAACACCTTTCTGGTCTTTTGGTTTGTTTTCTTTTGTTTTCCTTGTTGAGACAGAGTCTTGCTCTGTCACCCAGGATGGAGTGCAGTGATGTGATCATGCCCAGCTAGTTTTTAAAAAAAATTTTGGTAAAAATGGGGTCTCAATATCTTGCCCAGGTTGGTCTTGAACTCCTGAGCTCAAGCAATCCTACCACCTCAGCCTCCCAAAGTGCTGGGATTACAGCCATGAACCACTGCACCTGGCCCGCCTTTCTGGTCTTCAGGGGACGCAGGTATTATCAGTTTCCTTCTTTTTGTGGTCTTAAGGCATTCATTCATTCTAGCCATTCCTTAGAAAATACTTATTGATCACCTGTTGCATGCATATTGGTTGTAGGCACTGGGAATACAGACTGGTCAAGGGAAGTTTCACTGAGAAGGGGACATTTGAGGGTAGATCTTAACAGATGATGAAGACAAACATGCGTCTTTCTGGGTGACAATCATCCCAGGAAGAAGGGACACAAGTGCAATGATGTTGAGGTGATCATTATCATGTTTAAGGCATATTTGCAGAGTGACACAGAGGCCTGTGTGGCTGGAGTGGAGTGAGCAGGGGGAGCAGTAAGAGAGCAGGTCAGAGGGATCTATGGGGCCAGATCACCTTGGGCTGTATGGGGTAAGGATTTGAGATTCTTTTGAAGGGGAATTTTAAGCATAGAGATTTAAGCAGAGGAGTGACAGGAACTAACTTACATTTTCAAATGACCCCACTGATTCCTCCATTAAGACAAAATTTAGGGTACAAACAGGGACATTTCTTAGGAATCTACAGCAGTAATCCAGGAAAAAAATAATGTGGTCTTAAATTGGAAAGTGGTAGGGGTAAGATGTCAGATTCATAATATCATGACTAAGCAACTCCAGGATTTTCTGACAGAAAGCATGTGGCATGTGAGGGAAAGAGCAGAGTCCAGGAGGACACTGGAACTTGGGCCAGAAACACTAGAACAATAAATAAACAATAAAAATTTAGCAGACAAGTTTATAACATAAATAAATGATAAATTAAAAATATTAAAAATAAATAGATAAAAGGCTAGCATGTGAATTCAGTGCCCTATTCCATCTCCTGTTAAATAGAACTCTCCAATTGTCCCAGCCTAGACAGCCTGCCAGCCCCTTAGCTAAGACTGTCTGCCACTTCCTACATCTCCTATTAGGCTCAGCCTAGATACTCTTTCAAAAAAACACAGTTAAACATTTAGAAACTGAGTGTTTAAGAAGCTCCTGCCTTACCTTTTAGATTGCAGCTCAAGCCCAAGGATCTGACTCTAACTTTGTGCCCAGTTTTTTTTCTTTTTTGCCGATGGGACTCCTGCTACATGATGTCTCAAAGTCTATTCTCTTTCTATTCCTGAGACCTGAGACTTGGCTGGCCCCCTAGCCACTTGTGGCATAAGCTCTGCCTTTCCCCGATTCTTGGACTTTTAGCCTGTCCTTGTCCTTCATCATAGATATAGGGCTATACAGATTTCCTTTTTCATTTTTGTCAGTTTTGGTGAGTTGCATTTTTGAGGAATTCATCCATTTCAACTAGGTTGTCAAATTTGTTAGCATAAATGTGTTCATATTTTCCAATCTTTTAATGAATATTGGGTTTGTAGTGATCATCCATTTCTTATTGTCAGATATTGATAATTTGTGTTCTCATCCTTTTTTCATGATCAGCCTAGCTAGTGGTACAGGTATGTCAGTTGTGCTGAGCTTTTCAAAGGAATCAACTTTTCGCTTTGTTACTTTTTGTCTATTGTTTGTCTGTCCTTGACTCAGGCTTGGAAACACTCTCCTAATGATAGTTGCTTGCCTGCTTGGCTCTCCCAGTTGTCCTTAGAATTGACCTGAGGCAGAAGCAATTATTATGTTACTATGTGTATATTCTCTCAGCGCCATCTGCCTTTCTGGTCTGGTGTCCTCTTGAGATGAAGTCTAGCCTTTTTCCATGATCTTGTCTTTTATTTCATCTTCATTCAGCAAACGTTTATTGAATACCTATTATGTGCAGGTCATGGGAATGTAGCAGATGAATAAGCTGACGTCATAGGACTTATGTGGTCCTGTGGGACTTATGGGTCCAGTGGGAAATTGGACAATGAACAACAGCAGGCTCCAACCTTTTTGGTACCAGGGACTGGTTTTGTGGAAGACAAATTTTCACAGATGAGGTGTAGGGGATGGTTTGGGGATGATTCAAATGCATTACATTTATTGTGCACCTTATTTCTATTATTGTTACATTGTAATATGTGATAAAATAATTATACAACTCACCATAATGTAGAATCAGTGGGAGCTCTGAACTTGTTTTTCTTTAACTAGATGGTCCCATATGGGGGTGATGGAAAACAGTGACAGATCATCAGGCACTAGATTCTCATAAGGAGCGTGCAACCTAAATCCCTTGCATGTGCGATTCACAATAGGGTTAATGCTCCTATGAGAATCTAATGCCAGTGCTGATCTGATGGGAGGTGGAGCTCAGGCGGTAATGGCTGTAAATATAGACGAAGGTTCGCTTGCTTGCCCACTGCTCACCTCCTGCTCTGTGAACCAGTTCCTAACAGGCCATGGGCTGGTAACAGTTGGGGCAGTTCCTAATAGGCCACAGACTGGTAAAGGCTGGGGACCCCTGACAAACAAGATAGGTAAATACAGCATTTGCCAAATACATATTTCTCTATACTCATGTATTCCATATTTTCAGACCTTTCACTTGACCCTATGTTGGCTTGTGATGAAGCAGTACACAGATGGCGTCTTGCTTTTGTTAGGTTGTTGTCTTCTTAAAGGTAAGGAGTCAGGGAGTAAGGTTCCTTCCATGAAGGATCTTCTCTACAGAGGGAGAAGAACATGGAGGTTCATCATAGCCTTACCATTTACCCTATCACCATTTTGTAGGGCTGGGACTGGGGGTGCTGAGTGAGCTATCCTGTGTCAGATGTGTACTTACATGGCACCGCTGAGGCCTGGGTGAACCAATTAAACCAGAATTTTATAATAAAGGCCAGCGTGAAATAGAAATATCTGTAAATTGTATATTTCCTCTGACTTAGGGTACCATTATTGTATGACAGAGCTCAATTTTTAAAAGTTTTAAATTTTGATAACTTTTTATCTTAATAAGATTTTAAACGTTGCCATAACTCCTTGGCATCATGTTCTGATGCTGAATCAGATAATCTTCCAGCCCTGTCTGGGTCTGTCTCACCATGCTGGACCCACCGTTATGAATGGGTCTGCTTCCAAGATCTGCTCCTCCCCAGCCGCCTCAACCTCTTGTAGTTATCTGAAATGGTAATTTCCCCAAATTTAAGAGCACCTTCATTTCTGCTGTTTGCCCTGGTGGCAGATTTAATGAAATTCCTTGAGCTGAAAAAGGTACATATCCAAGGTAACATGAATTCTCACCATTACTGTTCCTAAGTTACCTACAGATGAGCCAAGATCACTATTACTATTACTACTAAACTTATCATTATTAGTGGTAAGTCATTCCAGCAAATATGCTCTAACAGTTTTGCTGAGCAATCTATAGTACTGATTGAATTTTATCAAATGATGTTTCTTATAACTTTTGCATCATTTCTCTTTCAGCAGAACTTTTCAAAAAACATTGTCTATTTTTCTATAATATAATGGTTCTGTTGGAGCTTGAGATGTACCCAAACTTGGCAGCAATGTACTTGCAAGTTAAATTTATAATACTTTTAAACATTTATATTCTTTAACAATAAATAGCAGGACTTAAAAGCATTTTTTTAAAAATGTTTATTACTATACACTATATCTAGTTTGGCCTGAAGTGGAAATTATGCCTGGTTGTTTCACCAAGGAAAACATTTCAATTTGGTTCTTCCATTTCAGAAGAAAAGGTCTAAAATTACTGTCAGTTTATATTTTTGCTCTATCAGAAAATATTTCAAATGGAAATTTTCATCATGGATAAGAATGATGACATATGGATTAAAATGTTATGAATATATTTATAATGTTTATAGCAAATAAAATAATAACACATTCAGATTTTGCCATGAATGCTATACAAATAATGAAAGGTTTGTGTCTGAGAGGATCAGTATTAATAATTATTTATTATTAAGTAAGCATTAAGTAAGTACTAAAAATTAAGTACAATATTTTAAAATATGACTTTACAGAAAGGGAGTACAAATTGTATAAAATTCAAGAACATACAAAACCAATTTATATTGATAGACATCAGAATAGTGGCTATCTGTAAATTCTATATTTCCTCAGATTTAGGATGCATAGGCACCTTCATGGCTTCCTGCCATTTATTTCCAAAAGCCTCAACCCACTGAAGAGGGCAGGCTTGGCTGGAGAAAGGGTTTTCTTTCAGACTAAAGAGATTTTGAGTCAAGGAGTGAGAACAGGAGAAAGTCTGTGAGTCTCTAAGAAGGTGGTTCTGCCATCTTCTTGGGAGACCTTTGGCAGGGAAGCAGAGTGAGCTGTCCACAATGGCATGTACCTGGACACTGATTTCATTGTTCCCAGAGTGGGAGCTGAGAGTCCTCATATCTTCAGGAACTATGAGCACAGGGAAGATGTTCTCAGCTATACTCCGTGTGGGAAGATGACCAAAGACAGGACCTCCCATCTGTTCTCCAGCTCTTCCCAAAGCCTTGATGTTGACCTGGGCTTGGAGGTTGACAGGGAAGCCCCAAGGACAGCTGAGATTAAATTAGGTGGGATGGAGAGCTCATAGTCAGTAATAAGTTTGATTAGAAAGAAATAGAAATATTTCACATCAGAAAAAATGCTTCTAGACATTGGCTTAGGTGTGGATTTAATGACCAAGAATCCAAAAAGCAAATGCAATAAAAGCAAAGATAAATAGCTGAGACTTAATTAAACCAAAGAGCTTCTGCATGGCAAAAGGAACAGTCAGCAGAGTAAACAGACAACCCACAGAGTGGGAGAAATTCTTCACAGTTTATACATCTGAAAAACGACTATACATCTGATATCCAGAATCCACAATGAATTCAAACAAATTAGCAAGAAAAAAACAAACAATCCCTTCAAAAAGTGGGCTAAAGACATGAATAGACAATTCTTAAAAGAAGATACACAAAAGGCCGACAAACATATGAAACATATATGTTCAACATCATTAATGATCAGGAAAATGCAAATCAAAACCACAATGTGATGCCACCTCATTCCTGCGAAAATGGCCATAGTTAAGACATCAAAAAATAATACATGTTGGCATGGCTGTGGTGAAAAGGAAATACTTTTACACTGCTGCTGGGAATGTAAACTAGTATAACCACTATGAAAAACAGTATGGAGATTCATTGAAAAACTAAAAGTAGAGCTACCATTTGCTTCAGCAGTGCCACTACTGGGTGTT
>CAUYQU010097487.1:0-18382 GCA_963574635.1 Cheracebus regulus | reverse complement strand
GGGGATTATTGTGTTAGAAATTTTCTTTTAATAAATTTTAGGATATTATTGAACATTATGTTAACAGAATCGATTGTTCTAAGTCCTTTCATATTTTCATGTATTGGTTGTCATGTAATTAATAGATGTAAGAGCTGTCTTAAGAATATTCTAAAGAGTGTTAAGCAGAATCAGCCCCACTTTTTCTTCAAATATTGCCAAGCTGTATTTGTGAAGACATAATGTTGTTTTGTTTAAAATACATTTATTTTATATAAATAAAGAACAAAGGCCAGGTGCAGTGGCTCATGCCTGTAATCCTAGCACTTTGGGAGGCTGAGGTGGGCGGACCACTTGAGGTCAGGAGTTCGAAATCAGCCTGGCCAACATGGTGAAAACCCATCTCCACTAGAAATACATAAAAATTAATCATGTGTGGTGGCAGGTGCCTGTAATTCCATCTACTTGAGAGGCTGAGGCGGGAGAATCGCTTGAACCCGGGAGGCAGAGGTGGCAATGAGCCAAGATCACGCCACTGCACCACAGCCTGGGTGACAGTCTCAAAGAACAAAGTATGTTTAGTAAATAAAGTTTAACCTTTTACATTTTTATGAAATAAAGTTTAATATCTATACGTTGAAATGAGCTGCTTTCTGCTATTTTACAATATAGCTTAAACTTGTGGCTTTTCAATTTGAAAACTTATTGCCATGTAGAATTTGATTTTTTTCCCTAATGCAACACTTTGCTTAAAAATTATAGAGTAGAACTATATTTTTTAGAAGAGCAGGTTTTATGAAACCTAAATTTCAGACTCTGAAAGTTGCATGATGTGGTGGAAGAAGTACTGGACTGAAAATTCTGAGACAAGGATAAATATTGAGCATGGTTTTGCCCAATGCCAACAGTATTTCATTGAGTGTACCCTTGTTTTGTTTTTTTTTTTTGAGACAGAGTCTTACTCTGTCACCTAGGCTGGAGTGCAATGGCCTAATCTTGGCTCACTGCACCCTCTACCTCCCAGGATAAAGTAATTCTCCTGCCTCAGCCTCCTTAATAGCTGGGATTACAGGCGCCCACCACCACGCTTGGCTAATTTTTGTATTTTTGGTAGTGACGGGGTTTCACCATGTTGGTCAGGCGAGTCTTGAACTCCTGACTTCACGATCCACCCGCCTCAGTCTCCCAAAGTGCTGGGATTACAGGCATGAGCCACCATGCCCGGCCGAGTGCACCTTGTTTTAAACTGAAGCAAAACCAAAGCTGGTCTTGTTCTTGAGTCCCTGCCCTGAACCGCTGCCCTTGGATGTCAGTTAACTCACTTATAAAACCCCTGTTCTGGAGATGAATAGTTCTGTTAGCATTTATGAGACTGTGTCCTATCCTAACATACTTAATTTTATGGGAGCTGATGGATAGTTGTTTATTCAGGAAGAAATAACGTGTTGACCATGTTAATTTGCTAAATTCTGGGAATTTAGTAGAGATTAAGACAGCTAGTCATTGCCCTCATGGAGATTAAGTATGACAGAGTTATCAAAATTTCAGGGCATGGTATATGTGATCACGCAGCCATGACACCTAGCCAGATGTGGGAGGACTGGAAAGGCACCCTAATCAAAGTGGCAGACTGGATGTGGTGGCTCATGCCTGTAATCCTAACACTTTGAGAAGCCAAGGTGGCGAGTCACCTGAGGTCAGGAGTTCGAGATCAGCCTGGCCAAAATGATGAAACCCCATCTCTACTTAAAATACAAAAATTAGCCAGGCGTGGTGGTGTGTGCATGTAGTCCCAGCTACTCAGGAGGCTAACGCATGAGAATTGCTTGCAGTGAACCGAGATTGCACCACTGCACTGCAGCCTTGGTGACAGATTCTGTCAAACAAACAAATAAATAAATAAATGAAAGTGGCTTTGGTTGAAACTGGAAGCATGCCACCCTGGACTCTGGGAGGAAGTAGTCATTTTACTCTCACCTAGACTACGGCCTCCCAGCCCGACTCTTCAGATCCCTTTTGCCACTCAAAGTGTTCATTTGTTTGTCCATTCCTTCATTTATTTTTCCAACAACTATTGATTGAATAACAACTTGCCAGGCACTGTGCTCGGGATTCGAAATACCTAACTTGAACCAGCTGGACAGAGGCTTCTGTCTTTATGGAGCTTACATTTTAAAGGGCTAGGGAGGTGCGTGCTGAGGGTGGACAGTGCACATGGTAAGTAAGCAGATGCTATGCCCGAATTCTCCAGCCTGCAGCCAGAGTGAGCCCTTCATTTACTTATTCTGAGGCTGCAGTTCAGTCTCTTTCATGTGGCTGTGAGGCCATGCTTCCCCCTAGCCTCTCTCTTTAGGTCTCAGACACTCTGTTTTTCACTATGCTTTTATTTGCTCCTTTCAGTCACCATGCCCTAGAAAGTTTTCAGGAATCTATTTTTGAATTAGAGATCCCCTGTTGTCACATGCCCTCTGTGAAATTTCTACATAACATGCACCACATAATCATTCCTTAGCTGCTGTGTCACCATATTTAAGGTTTGTCTTTTCCACCAGCCTGTAAATTACCTGTCGGCCAAGGTGATGCCTTTCTTGTTCCGTTCTGTTTTCAGGGCCCAGAATCAGGCCTATTGTAATAAGAGCTGGTTTGGTGAAAGGAGGTAAAAGGGGAGAGAGTTCCTGGCTGAGCCTGGCTGAACTGAGGATGTTCAAGGCTGGGGAGACTTCCTGGGCCTTGGGCTTCAGGGTAAGGTGCGAGATGAACAGGGGTGGGGCCGAGACTCACGCCTAGGCAGGCAGGATCAAGTATTGAAACCAGCCTAGGGAGTTCAAACTTGGTTTTGAGGCAATGGGATGTCATGAAAAGCTTAAGTGGATTGTGGGGAATCCTAGTTTGTTTTGATAACATTTAATGCTCTCGAAATCATTAATAATTCAAAAAAAACAAGGCATGGCTGATTTAATTTTTAAACTATGAAAATATGAAGTATGGAATTATGATTCTTATGGTAAAAAAAGTTCATTGTGTACCTGAGTATACAATCTTAAATTTCCCTTTTCCTACAACTTCTAATCCTACCTTTTAGATTTATTTATTTATTTTTAATATAGACAGGATATCCTGATGTTGCTCAGGTTGGTACTGAACTTCTGGGCTCAAGCAATTTTCCTGCCTGGGCGGGAGTTACCATGCCCAGCTCTCTAGCCTACTTTTGAGCAGTAATTTGGATTTCTGTAGCTGTCTATATATAAAGTTTCCTGTGCATTCAAATGCATATTTCTGTCTTAATATATGTAAGGTTATACTCTGTATACTCCAACTTTCTACCCCCACCCGCAGTATATGCTTTATTTTGCTTATCTTTACAGTGTAAGAGTTCTTCTCTTAAAACCTTATTGTCGTTCATCATTGCTGATCATAGAAGCGAGACATCTCAGACCCTGTACCGAATCCCATAAGGCCTGGCCAGAACAGGACCATGCCATCCATTCCTCCTTATCTTGTGCTTTGCCGCTACTTTCTTACTGTGTTTCAGCTTTAGCTGCCTGATACTCTTTCCCTATTAAATTGCTTCCTCATCTAGGATTTTTGTATATGAGATTCCCTCTGTCTAGTGTCTTTTCTCCCTGATCTTCCCATGGTAGCTAGGGTGGGTGGGTGTGTGTGTGTGTGTGTGTGTGTGTGTGTGTGTGTGTGTGTGTGTGTGTGTGATGCAATCCTCCTGCCTTAGCCTCCCAGGTAGCTGGGACTGCAGGTCCTACTATATTTTTTTATAGAGATAAGGATCTTGCCATGTTGCTCAGGCTAGTCTCAAACTCCTAACATGTGATCCTCCCACATCGGCCTCCCAAAGTGCTGGGATTACAGGTGTAAGCCACTGTGCCTGGCCTGGCTAGATTATCCTTAGGTTTAAAATTTTACTCCAGAAGAGCCCTTTCTGAGCAGCCTATCTGAAACAAGTTCTCCCTAGTATTCTTGCCTTAGTTTTCTTTGTTTCTGTGTAACGTTTATTTTACTTTTCAATTGATTTGTTTTTTTTTCTGTTTCTCTCATTAGTTTGTAATAAGCTCCATGAGGGCAGAAACTGTATTTCATGTAGTGTTGCTGGGTAGATATTTATTGAATAAATGTATGAGTAGAAGAATAAGAACATATAGATCAACTACATTCTTTTTAAAGGCTAATATTTCATTTTATGGATGTACCAGTCCCTTATTGAAGGCCTATAAAATTGTTTTTCAGAATTTTTTTCTTATCAAAACACCACCAATGAATTCAAAATAATGAATTATTTATATTTCTGTCTGTGTCCATGCATGTGGTTGTATCTGTAGAATGACTTCCCAGGAGTAAAATTTCAAGAACAAAACTTCAGACTTTTGATAGATACTGACAATTTCTTTATGTGTTTTTTGTTTTTTGGTTTTTTTTTTTGAGACAGAGTCTTGCTCTATCGCCAGGCGCCAGGCTGGAGTGCAGTGGTGCGATCTCAGCTCACTGCAACCTAAGCCTCCTGGGTTCAAGCAATTCTCCTGCCTTAGCTTCCCAAGTAGCTGGGACTATAGGCGCGTGCCACCACACCCAGCTAATTTTTGTATTTTTAGTAGAGATGGAGTTTCACCATGTTGGCCAGGCTGGTCTCGAACTCCTGACTTCAAGTGATCTGCCCACCTCAGCCTCCCAGAGTGCTGGGATTACAGCTGTGAGCCACCGTGCCGGTCAGACAATTTCTTTTAAAAAAGATTGCACCGGCTGTGTGCGGTGGCTGACATCTGTAATCCCAGCACTTTGGGAGGCCAAGGCGGGTGGATCACCTGAAGTCAGGAGTGCTAGACCATCCTTACCAACATGGAGAAACCCCGTTTCTACTAAGAATACAAAAAAAATAGCTGGGCGTGATGGCTTATGCCTGTAATCCCAGCTACTTGGGAGGCTGAGACAGGAGAATCGCTTGAATCCGGCAGGTGGAGGTTGTGGTTAGCCAAGATCGCGACATTGCACTACAGCCTGGGCAACAAGAGCAAAACTTCGTATTTAACTTTGTCATCCTGGCTGTTATCAGATTTTAATTTGCTAGATGAAAAGTGAGATCTCATTGTTGTATTTCTGTAAATATGATGAAGGCTGAGCATAGATATTATCCTTTTGGAACTGTTTTTATGTGAACTTTTAATTTAATCTTTTGCCCATTTTTGGTGATGATTTTTGGTGTTTTTAAAGTTGATTCAGAGCTTTATTAAAAAATTTTAAGCTTAAGATGTTATTGGGAAACTTTACAGTGTGATGTCACTTAGTGCCAGTGAATTTGGAGCTATATAGGGCTTTTTATCTCTTCAAAAGTAATTTTGTAGAGCTGGGTAATAAAATTTTATGTTCTGAAAGACCATATTGGAGCTGAATGTATAATATTTTGTAGTTTATTATTGAACAAGTAATAGAGCTTTTAATTTTAAATGTCCAGTGCATAATAGGTCCTCAGTAAAATATTTTTGGATGAATGAGTGACAGGTGAAAAGTTAATTTTTAAGGCAATTTGATTTTATTTGAAAGTTGATTTAGTAGAATTTGATTTTAGTAGTAAGAAAACTTAAGCATACTCAAGTTGAAAGATAGGATTGCTTTGTGGCATTCTGTGGAAGTGTTGGTTTTGTGGCAGTGGAATTTTTAGTTTTCTGTGTGAGATATAGATATGGCTCTATATATCCACACACACAGCTGTAACATTTATGTACAAGAAAGTGACAAAATACAACTAATGAATTTTTGAATTACTTTTAAAACTTGCCTGTTCTCTGAAGTGATAAACGTTTTAGATAGCAGGTTATTTTCTCTCATCACATTGGAAAGAAAAGAAATCTTAAAAGTTTCCTTCTAGGTTTATTATAATCCAGTCTTCATCAGCCATCACTCTTCCTGTATTTTGTTCAAGAGGCACTAATTGTTCGCATTTGGCAGGTTTAACACTTCCTGACAGAGAGGCTATTAAGGGGAAGTATTCTCCAATAACTGTCACTGGCTGGAACAAAGAACCTTCTAACTCAATGTGTGGAAACCACTAACATTCTTAAATGACCCTTTTCATGGATTTTTATCCCTTTAAGCTAAAATTTGGAGAATGTAGGGTCAGTGAAAACAGCAAGGTGTAATAAAGCAGTAAACCTTGATTTTAGAAGGCATAGGGTGGGAGGTATAGATTTATCTCTGACTTGAAAACAATTGTTACTTGGAAAATCTCATTAGCAGATGTGACTGCTTGGAGTAAAAAAAAAAACTTAAAACTGATGTTGCTTTCAGGACTGCTTTGAACTTAACAAGCACCTATTTGTGGAGCAGACTGGCTAATGAAAGGAAATTAAATTTTTCTGACAACTTCCCCTGCCAACCTCCTTATTCAGGGGATGTTATTAGGTACTGAAGACCTTTAAGGAAGATTTTTTTTTTTTATTAGACATAAGTTAACCAGTTATAAACATCCCCTTCTCCCCACTTTCTGGGAGGATTCTGACATGGTTGCTCTACATTTTAAATGTATTAGCTTAAAAGCTTAACAAACACTGGGCTTCACTTGAGCATATTTAGTCATTTTCTAAAAATGTAGTCACACCAGCTTGATTTCGAAACAATATTGTCAGTCTTTGTGGTACTTTAGTTTGTGTCACTGAATTACACTTACACACACATACACACACGCACGAAGGAGGCTTAAATTTAAACATTATCTTTATTGTTATTTGGGGAAATGGTTCAGGAGTGTCCTGCGTTGGGTGTGTTAGGTGTGGGTTAATGATCAGTGAAATTAGTAAGATTCAAGGGAATTTTTTGTCTTTTCAGCTTCTTAGAGGTAGAGGTGGCATTGGTTAATATTTAGCAATAACTAATCCTTAAATGGATAAACTCTTACCTCTTACTGTTTAGGAAGGCATTTTCTTTCTTTGGCTTTTTGGAGTTTTTTCCTCCAGTAGTTGGTTCATTGAAATTAAAGTTTATTGTAGAGATAAAATATGTACCTTAAAAAAAGACAAAAGAAAAAATAGAACAGAAAAGGTAATGTAGATTACCAAAGGGATTTTTTGGAACTATCTCTAATTCCTGTGGATACTGGAAATTACCTTTATATTTCTGGAAAATCAATCAACTACTCCCAAACAATAGAGAATCAACTCCCCCTGCTGACAGAATCTAGGAAAACATGACACATAATATCAGACAGAAACAAGCTGGCTGTGGACAAGCTTTAATGACCTGATTTATGATTCAGTATTGATTGTAAACATCTAAATTCTGCCATTAAATTCCGGCAACTGCACCAAATCATTGGCAATTCTGGTAGTGCTTCCTGCCAGCTCATTTCAACTGCTTTGAGTTTCTTAATATAATAATGATGAGGTAGAATTTACATTCCACTTATGGTATTAATTTTACATTTCTCTGAATGCAAAGGGTTAGAAGGTTGTAAAATTGAACATTAAATGAATCGGCGGAGACAGTAGTGCAATATATGACTGCCCTAAAGACATTGTGCAATGCCTCATGGGATTAATGCTGAGTCTCATTTCCTGCTTTTACAGGATGCAGAAGAAGCTGTCAGAATTGCAAGGGAAATTGGTAAGTCCTTAAATTAACTTTGGTAGGGTTTCTGTGTCTTTCAGTAGATACGGTTGAGTCAACATGTAATAAGTAATTCCCATAGAGCAAATAATAATTTAATAGTTTTAGGTTTTGATTACTTGTTGCTCTGGAAGAATTTATCAGTTGAATTACCAAATTCTATTATTAAAGGAGACTTTAAAGAGTAATTTGACCTTAGCTATGCATAGCTCTTTTGTAAGATGAAATCACAGGCCAATTCAAAGAAGGAATTGTCCTAAGAATTTTTAAGATTGGATATAAGTTTAATGTCAATTTATATGTACACAGTTGAATGTGGTTTGTTAAAATTAAGGGCATTTGGATTAAAATGAAGATACCACATTTGACATAGTTCTTTAAGTTTGGGCCTTTTTCTAAGATGTTAGGTATCAACTTAATCTTGCTAGATAGGAAAGATAAAATAGACAGGGAAATTAGAACTGAATGTTCGGAATTGGAATAAAAGGTAGACCGGAGGACTTTTTAGTGGCTGTTTTATATATACTTGTATTTGGGCAGTGTTTCCCAACTTTTTAATTTAAAAAATATTCTTGGTACTCATGAGAACTATTTTTGGTATCTGCTAATTTAGAAAATGTGTAAGGGCATGCTATTATGGATTAACAATACTGTTAAATGGCCAGGCGCGGTGGTTCATGCCTGTAATCCCAGCACTTTGGGAGGCCCAGGCGGGTGGATCACGAGGTCAAGAGATTGCGACTGTCCTGGCCAACATGGTGAAACCCTGTCTCTACTAAAAATACAAAAATTAAATGGGCATGGTGGCACACGCCTGTAGTCCTAGCTATTCGGGAGGCTGAGGCAGGAGAATTGCTTGAACCCAAGAGGTGGTGATTGCAGTGAGCCGAGATCGCACCACTGCACTCCAGCCTGGCGCCTGGTGACAGAATGAGACTCTGTCTCAGAAAAAGAAAAATCGTGAAATAACTTTACAGGTTTAAAATCAAATCAGTGATTGTATATATTTGACAGAAATTTGTACAGAGGTGAAAGAAATTAGGTAATGCTTGTAGTCAGCAATCCCAGCATCTTCTCAGCATTCCTGCACTCCTCAGTCCAAGCATCTCATCACACCACTCAAACATTTCTGTAGGCCTGTTTTCTCATTAAGATTATTTGGATCTATTTTCTGCCTCAAGAGGGCACTTGATTTGGCAGAGTTTATATAGTTGTGATGTATAGAAATATCTTATTGGTCTGGAAGTGATCGCTTGTACTAACAAGTATATTCTTTGCAAATGGGACAATCTAGCTTAGCAGGTCTTTAGTGACCTGAAAAGCAGTTTGGCTTATTGCATCCTCGTTTCTAGTTGGTTCTGTCTAAATTATCTGGACTTTGCGCATCATTAAGTGTGTTTTGTTGTTTGCTTTGCAAAAATCTATCTTACTGATAAAGGTCCTGGATTTAAGACCAGACCATAGAAAATCCTATGTTATCTGACTACTTCATCTCTTTATTAATTTTTTTTCAGAATCATCAACATTTCCAAAAGCATTTCAGTATTTCATAGGAACATTTGCAAGACTCCTAAATAAATTGGACTGTATGGAACTGATTCTGTGATTTCTTTGTTGAGAAAAATCAAAAGTTTCTGTCCATGGTTTGAAACCACTGGTGTTACTCATTGCCTGAGAGGCATATAATATACCTACTGGCTTTTGAGGATAGTTTTCTAAAATAGTTTAATTTCATCCTGTCAGATGCCTTTACATTTAAAAAGCCCCTTTTCTTGTTCTAGTTTAGATATTATTAACCTCATTGGATATAATACTGTTATAATAGTATCTACATAAAAAAGGATAATATTTAGAGAAACTTAGGGAAATTAAAAAAGGGGATTAGAGGCTGGACATGGTGACTCATGCCTGTAATCCCAGCACTTTGGGAGGCTGAAGTGGGTGGATCACAAGGTTAGGAGTTCAAGATCAGCCTGGTCAACATGGTGAAACCTCGTCTCTATTAAAAATTCAAAAATTAGCTGGGTATGGTGGTACGCGCCTGTAGTCCCAGCTGCTCTGGAGGCTGAGGCAGGAGAATTGCTTGAACTTAGGAGGCAGAGTTTGCAGTGAGCTGAGATCACACCACTGCACTCCAGCCTGGGTGACAGCAAGACTCCATCTCATAAAAAAGAAAAAAGAAAAAAGAAAAAAAAAAGGGATTCGAAGAAAATCTACAGTTACACCGCAGTGCCACATTTTGAATGGTGACCCTTGGATTCGTGAGCATTCCCTTTGTGTAAATGGCAGGTTGTGGATTGCTTTGCTTGGTTTCATGACTTTTCTTCCACTTTTTTTTGTTTTTGAGACAGAGTTTTTACTCTTGTTGCCCAGGCTTGAGTGCAGTGGCTTGATCACTGCTCACTGCAACCCCTACCTCCCAGGTTCAAGCGATTCTCCTGCCTTCGCCTCCCAAGTAGCTGGGATTACAGGCACACACCACCATGCCCAGCTAATTTTTTTTTTTTATTCTTAGTAGAGTCAGGGGTTTTACCATGTTGGCCTGGCTGGTCTTGAACTCCTGAACTCAGGTGATCTGCCCACCTCAGCCTCCCAAAGTGCCAGGATTACAGGTATGAGCCCAACACACCTGGCCATCTTCTGCTTTTGTTATAACCTGTGGTCTTTAAGATAACCAGTTCATCATGATGAGCCTCTCTCTAACCAGTTCTCATCGCTTTGCTTTCCTCCCTCAATATTTTGATGCTGTGCTTTAACTCCTTTTCATTTTTTATTTTTTCCTACTGAGGTTACCTAATCTAATCTAAGGTCTCTTTTCTTTGTACTTGGGCACATCCTGTATGACTCCTTCCTCTTTCCTATCTTTCTTCTAGTTCTTCCCCAGTTACTCTTTCTCACTTGTGAAATAAATGATAGCAATCATGGCTATTAAGTATAAGAGTACTAGTGTTTTGCTTATACTGAAAGAAAGGGAAGCTGTAAAATTCGAGGTAAAATAAAATATAAAGAACTAGGGTCATCAGCTCTTATAAAGCATTTGGAATTTCCCTGAAACTTTCTTCTGAATCACCTCAGAAGCCTCGCATAAAATCTTTTCCTTGAAGTGCTAGTTTCTAAAATAAATTAAATTATGTTTTATTAAAGTCTGTTGGCTTTCTGTATTATTTGATATTTTATAAGTTTTTTACTACTGATTTTATTGAGATATATCACATTTTAGCTATGTTTATGATTTCATGGGAAAATGTGTTTCTAGTTCTAAACAACTGAATTATAATTAAACCTTTGAACCTATCCATTTGTAAGCTGTTGATTGTTCATGTATTATATCTATTCATAGATTTCTCTCTTTTACTTCTTTCTGTGATATGTGGTGAAAATGAAATTCATCCAGTTTTATGTGATTTCCTCTTCTCTCATGTCTTTGCTTTTCTTCTGGAAACATGAATCTATGCTGCCAAAGTAGGAGACTCACTGCATTGAGCATTGATGGATTGAGTGCCCTTCACATAATGGTAGCTCCAGTTTATGGAGCATTTCTTCCTTAGGCCAGACACTTTGGAAATGTTGTTTCTAATACAGTTCTTGGGTTTAATTATTTTCATTTTCATTTAAGGAAACTAGTGATTGGGAATGGTAAGTAATTTGCTCAAGGTCAGGAACTACTCAGTGGTGGACCCTGGTTTAAATTTAGGTTTATTTGGTTCCAAAGACCACAGACTTTTTATTATACTTTGTCTAAACTAATGGGATTAGAGTATGGCAGCTAAAATTTGAGCGACTACTTTGTGTAAAATACTGTAAGGTACTTAATTGTGTTATATGTGGAATTGAAGCAGACAGTCTCCTATCCTTGACGAGGTGAGAGATTGTTAAGACTTAATATATTACTTGTATGTATTTGTTTTTTGGACTACCTGGTTTCCATCATTCTTGTTCCTGATTTTTTCCTTGGACCTATCTAAGTTTAGAGATACAGAGCTATTGATCTTCAGTTTGTCTTTAACCTCAGTGATAGCAGTAATCAGTGAGCTTGATTTCCATTGAAGTTTGATCTTTTTACTGGACCAAAGGTCCTTAATACAATCAAGTCAAAATTGATTTGTGAAAGGAAAAGAAATTGTAAATCCAAAACCTGTCCTTTAAGAACTTCTAGATTATTCAGATTATTTTCCTTTGCTTGTCTTTCTTACAATCACAAATCATGACCAATTTAAATAAAAACTTTTTTTGGATCCTCAAGTCTACCATACTACAAACTACTTCTCCCAGAATTTCCACATCTCTGTAAATGCCACCCCTTTCAGTCAGGCCAAAACTCATAGTCTCTCCTGGATGCCTCTTTTTCTCATCATCCTTTGTAAATACATCAGTAGGTATTGTCAGTTCATCATTCAAAATACATCTTATATAAACTGTCTTCATTACCACCACTCTCCTCCAAACTACTGTCTTTTGCAGGGACTATGGCAATAGTTTCTTTACTTCTTTTCTTAAACACTTCACTTAACTGACAGCAGCGAGATATTTAAAATCTTTAAACAAGGACACATTTCATCTCATCCCAGCCCATTTCTGTCTTAAATTCTGTGATGACGCCATTGAACTTAGATAAAAATCACAATTCTTTATCCCCATGGGACTTGACATCTGCCTTTCTCTCCAGTCTTATTTTTACTACTCCCTTCTTTGCCTACTATATACTTCAGTCACATTGGCTTACTTGAACACAGAATATTTCAGGGCCTTAGGGTAAGTTTTTTTTTCTTTTACAGGGTGAAGGGGGATGGTGGGACCTAGAAGGCTCTTGCTGATATCTTAACATAAATAGCTCCTTGCAGTCTTTCATATCTTAGCCTGAATATCGTGTCTTCAAGAGAAGATACTCTAATACTGCCACCTAGTCATTCTGTCTTACAGCTATTTTCTGAATTTCTACATAGTATTCATGACTTGCAGATATTTTTCTTGGTTTTTTAACTTTACCCCAAATATTTTATTTTGAAAAATTTCAATCATACAGCATTTGGAAAGAATTTTTTACAGTTTATACCTGTATACCAAACACCAAGATCCCACTATTAATCTTTTTCTAGATTTACTTTATCACTTATCTGTTAATATACTAATTCATTTTATTTTTGTTGCATTTCAGAGTAAATTGCACAACCAGTATATGTCCCATTAAATGCTTCAACATGTGTTATTAATTGAATTCAGTATTTGTATACAGTTTTGTTATTTTGATGCCAAATTTGCACACAATATAACGTGAACAATTCTTATTTGTTGATTTTGACATATGCATGTATATAACTTGGAACCCCACCAAGATGCTGAATATACTGTTACCCTGGAGAGTTCCTGCATGATCCTTCCAAGTCAGTTCTCACCCACCCCCTGGCCCTGGAGGTAACCTGTTCAGATTTTTCTACTAAAGATTCGATTTTTAAAAATTAAGATAAATTTTTAATACCATAGAATTCAACATTTCAAAGTGCACAATTCAGTGATTTTTGATATATTTACAGGGTTTGTAACTGTAATCACTATCTAATTTCAGAACATCTTCATTATTCCCCAAAGACACTCTGTACTCATTAGTGTTTACTTCTTATTTTCCTTTCATCCAGTTCCTGACAGCCATTAATTTACTTTCTGTCTCTATGGTACTTATTCTGGGGATATTTCATATAAATGGAATCATGACATATGGACTTTTGTGTCTGGTTTCTTTCACATAGATTAGTGTTTTTAAGGTTCATCCATGTTCCTGTTATTTATTCCTTTTTACAGTTAGATAATTCTCCATTGTATGTGCATACCACATTTTGTTTATTTTTTATTTTTTTGAGATAGGATCTTGCTCTGTTGCCCAGGATAGAGTACAGTGGTGTGATCCCAGCTCACTGCAGCTTCGACCTCCTGGGCTCTAGTAATCTTCCTGCCTCACCCTCCTGAGTAGCTGGGACTACAGATGTGTGCCACCATGCCTGATTCATTTTTGTATTTTTTTTTTTGTAGAAATGGGATTTTACCATGTCACCTAGGCTGGTCTTGAGTTCCTGGGCTCAAGCGATCCACCCACATTGGCCTCTAAGAGTGTTGGGATTATAGGCCTGAGCCACTGGGCCTGGCCTTGTTTATCTCTTTATTCATCTGTAGATGGACATTTGGATTGGTTTTACCTCTTGGCTATTGTAAATGATACTGCTATGAACATTTATGTCTATGTATTTGTTTGAATACCTGTTTTCAATTATTTTGGGTATATTCTTAGAAGTGAAATTGCTGGATTATATGGTAATTCTATGTGTAACATTTTGAGATACTAGCAAATTATTCTCCATGGCGGCTATCCTATTTTACATTTCTACCAAGAATGTATAAGGGTTTCAATCTCTTCATATCCTTACCAACACTTGTTTCTTTCTTTGTTTTATAAGGAAAACTATTGCCATCCTAGTGTGTGTAGAGTAATATCTTATTGTAGCAGAAAAACGAATGGATAAAATAAATATGACCCAACTATATGCTGCCTATAAGAAAATCATTTTAGATGCAGAGACACAAATAGGTTGAAAATGAAAGGATGGGAAAAGATATCCCATGAAAATAGTAACCAAAAGAGAGTTGGGGTGTCATACTAATGTCAGACAAAATAAACCTTAAGTCCAAAACTGTTATAAGAGACAAAGAAGGTCATTATATATCGATTAACAACTATAAATATATATGCACCAGAAAACATAGCCCTAAAATACTTCAGATAAACATTGACAGAATTGAAGGGAGAAACAGACTAATTCTTCAGTAATAGTTGGAGACTTTAAGAGCACACTATAGGTAATGGATGCAATATCTAGAGAAATCAGTAAGGGAGGGAATAGAGGACTTGAACAGCACTATATACTAATTAGATCTTATGGATATATACTGACCATTCTACCCAATAACAATAAATGCACATTTTTCTCCAGTGGCCATTAAAAGAAAGGGGGAAGGAGTGATGATTGAGTTAAAATAATTGTTAAGAAGAAAATATAATAACAGGAGCAATATCTCACAAAGTGTTGAACTTCACTTACGATGTTTTCAAGACTTAGTTTGATATAGAAATACTTTACCTGACATGCACTGATTTATATTGATGGATTGCTCTTTTCTTAAAACAGTATAGGATTCTCTGCAATGCATACATTTTATTTTTCTTTGCAAATGATTGCTTTATATTAATTTGGTTACTATTTTATAGTAAAATTTTTGTTGTTGTTGTGGTTGTTTTTTTTTTTGAGACAGAATCTCATTCTGTTGCCCAGGCTGGAGGGCGGTGGCAGAATCTCAGCTCACTGCCTCCCGAGTTCAAATGATTCACCTGCCTCAGCCCCCAAGTAGCTGGGACTACAGGCACATACCACCATGCCTGGCTAATTTTTGTATTTTTAGTAGAGACAGGGTTTCACCATGCTGGCCAGGCTGGTCTCAGACTCCTGACCTCAAGTGATCCACCTGTCTCGGCCTCCTGAAGTGCTGGGGTTATAGATATGAGGCACCTCATCTGGCTGGTTACTATTTTATAATAAAATTGACCATGAGTTAGTTTTCTTTGTATTTCTAATACTTAATGCTTATTATAGGGGGTATATTCAGCAAGTGGTTATTTGGTGACTGAATCAAAATAATAATGTGTGTGTGTGTGTGTGTGTGTGTGTGTGTGTGTGTGTGTATAGAAATGCATTAAGCAATCACATATTTTAAAGTTCTTTTATAATATTTATAAACCAGAATTTGACTATAATTTTCTCCCTTTCCCTGCTTAATCTTCAATTTTATAATAGAAATACCTGGAAAAAAGAAAGAATAGTAAGCAAAACATGATAAACTTTCAGCAGATAGGTAATTGAAAAAAAAGAAAGATCTAGGATTATTCAAATAAATTCAATATGTACTTGTTAATGACTGCTAGTCATCAATTTTTGTAGGCTGTCCTTGTGTTCATTAGGCTGTACTAGTGGAAATTTATAGGAATCTAAGATTCAAATGTATGAAAGTCTTTTTTTTTCTTTCTCCCACCGCCCCCAGAAAGTCTTTTACTGAACCTTATTCCCTTTACACTAACCTGTTCCCATGACATCTTACATTCTTTGAAAGTTTGGCTCTCCCATTTGACTTTTTGTTATATTAGTCTTCTTATGGCCTCTGCTCAGTCTCTTTTTAGTGTGTGAGGATTATGGTAGTCCTTTCTTTTCTGCCCTTGCTGTTTTCCTTTGCCTATTTTTCTCATCTTCCTTTTGGCATAATATAACATGTTTTTAAAAAGTTGCTTGTGTTGCTTATATAGAACCAATAGTTCATATTTAAGAGGGATAAAAATACATGGCTATGTCTGAAATCTTTTTATTTTGTCTGTTTATTTCATGCAGCTTAGAAAAATTTTCACATGTTATATGTGACTCTGGGGTTAAGGTTATATGGAAGAAACCTTTGAAAAAGCATGAAAAGTTATATCTTCTTCATAATTTTACCTCTCGTTAATTTATTTGGCAATTTGGTTTTCAGAAGAAGACATTTAATATTTAAGGAGACTGAATAACAAATGGCAAAGGAAAAGTTATGTTAAAGAAAATGCTGTTAAAATAATCTTTGTGAAATCCATTAAAGAATGATTTGTTTATTTTACTGTTTTCCTATTATTGAAGTGATGTGATCATTTGAGATTAGAAATATATTCCCTGGGAGATAGGAATGTGTGTTCTGTGGTTTTCTTCCTCTTTTTTTTTCCACTGGGTGCTTATATTTTCTTTTATTATTCCAGCATACATATCTGGGTTTAAGCATAATTTCACAAGTTCTCTTTCTGTCTTTTACTGTTAAATTTGCTGTTTCTGCCTCTTTTTATTTCTCTCAGTCCTTCATCTTCCTTCTCTTGTTTTATTGTTAGTCATTCGTATTTACCATTTTTTTCCTTTTTCTGTTACTCTGTTGGAAAAGAGAATGTGAAAACACATTGTAATGTGAAAAAACATTGCTTTTTTTGTTTGGAAACTTCCTGTCTATGAAGCCTTTTGCTCTTATCTGTGCACTGAAGTGCACTGATTTCTGATCCCTGGAGCAGAGTTAGGGATCTAGTATTTTTTATTTGCCTGAGTAGAGAGAAGTAATAGGCAGGCAAAATCAGTTTTGCCTTTTTCTGCCAAAGAGATAGTGTCATGTATTGGATTGCTTAGTGTGTAACACATCTTGATTATATATTTATATGTACAATATTGATTCAGTCCTATTTAAATATATTTATATAGTTATTTGTATATATGTGTATGACAAATTGAGGAAAGGCTGTGTGTGTATGCAGTAGTAGTAGAGATATTAATAAATCATAGACTCTAACACATACATGTTTACTAGTTACTACATAATTACAGACTCTAAATAGTATTGATGCAAATGTGCATCACCTTAGTCTGATGTGTGCCAACTCGAATGTTACTCTAAAACTAATGATAACAATGAAACTAAATATAACTATTTATGATTTAAAGAGAGCAATAAAATCAGTGGAAAATTATGATCAAATGAAAAATGAGTACTGCATTGATAATAGATTATATTTCCCCAATTTGCTTGAATTTTTAACTACCTCCTTGTTTGCATCTATAGCAGCAGTGTTTCAGTATAGTCACATGATGTATGGCAGCCAAATTTCTCAGTAGATTTTGAGCTAGATTCCTTGGAAAACTCTAGTAATATGCTACATTTAATTAGAGTTTGTGCAGTTGTCATTAGTTCACCAGAGCTCGACTGTACCACATTTTTATAGCCCTTCCCCTGTGACTTTAAACAAAACAGATTTACTTTTTCTTCCTTCTGTATGTTAGCTTCTCATCCGTCAGGTTGTAGGGTGAGAGGGAGGCATTTTATTCTATGCTATCCTTATCCGGTAGCTAAGGTTAATGGAGGTTTCACCATCTGCAATGTCATACATCGCAGAGGCAGGACATAAAGAAGCCTTAATTTTCATAATCAGCAATAGGACATTCTTCATGATGAGGTGTTCACTATTACATCTCATTGTGTGGTTTTAAAATTTGCAGATTATCACCATCATCTCCTAAATATTTATTGAATTTATCCACTTCTCTGCATTTCTACCACTATTCTCTTTGTTTAAGTTAGTGTCATCCCTTGCCTTCTTCACTGTAATAGCCTTCCAAATGTATTCCTCTTTTCCTAGCTTGGAATCCCTTGGAGGTAGACATTGGAAGTTATTGGGGGAAATACTTTTGGGACCAACACCTAAGGAGGAATGAAGGAAGCTGAGCTGAGGGAAAAGTTGAATTGATTCTCTCTCAACGAAGGCATCCACTAATAATTTAGAGAGCTGTGAATATTCGTTGGTCTTTCTTAGTTGTTCCAAGTTTGGGCAAGACGATTCAGCCCTTATATACCTGTATCAACTAACTACTGGGGGTGGGCTGCCCCTAGGAAGGGGCATGACCTTAGGCAGAAAGCCGAGGACAAGTCAGCGGTTGGTTGTCAGTACTTTCAACAGTTGAGGCAATGTCCTGAACTAGGGACCTGGGCAGAAAACTGTACTTAATAACTGGTATATATTTTTTATGATTGTTTATTTCTAACTATTTTCAGATTTCTGCTGTGATTTTTTTTTGAATAAAAAGAATGAAAGAGAGAAAGAAAGAGGAAGAGATTTTAGAAAAAGAGAGAAAAGGAGAAAGAAACAGCAAAAGAAAGAAAAAAAGAATGAAAGAGAAAGAAAGAGGAAGAGATTTTAGAAAAAGAG